>PVJC01000550.1:0-107002 GCA_004026665.1 Murina feae
ACCTGGGGTGGACACTCTTGTTGTATGCCTTTGAAGGCTGGGTGCACAGTCTTGTAGTTATCACTGGGAGGTATCCTGGGAGGAAATGATCTGTAGGCTTTTCTCCTTGTTGTTTGGGGTTTGGATCTTTTGGAGTTCTGCCCCGGCTGCAGACCCTTAGGTTATGCTGAAGGCTGGCAGGCACACAGCTTGGGCGGGGTTGTAGGTGGGGTGGGGCGGGGTCTCAGAGTCACAGGGCGGAGCAACCCACAATGGCTACTGATTCTCCGGGTTTGCCGCCCCGGGGTCTGTGCGCGCCTCTCAGTCCCCAAATCTCCGCGCAGTGACTCCTGCGAACAGCACCGCCAGAAAACCGCTAGTCTTCAGCCCTGCTGCCCTACAGCCTGCTCCGCATTCAGTGCGACCCCAGGAGTCCACAATCTTCTTCCTAGCTGCAAACCCGACCGAGCGCAGCCGCCACTCCCCTTCACCCGCGCCTCTGTGCCTCCGCGCCGCCACCTCCGTTCCGCGCGTCCCTCGGTACCTTTCAGTTTTGTCGCAGGGCGCTTCTACTCAGTCTCAAAACCCTCCTTCTCTTGCCTTCTGGTTGTAAAGCCTCCCTTCCCTTGGTTCTGGAGGATGGCCGTTTATCTGTATAGTTGTATTTAAAAATATAGTTGTGGAGGCTGCGCATTTAGGTACATACCTCATGCCACCATCTTGGTTCCCTCTGAAGGTGATGTATTTCTTTTCCACCTCGAGTTTTGCCTGTGGCCCATATTGCCTGCTTCTGAGAGGACGCGAGTGCTTCTCTGGCTGCCTTGTGCCCTTGGGCCTTTCGAGGCTGCGTAGTGAACAAAACTGAGGAAGGAAATCGTGTTGGGGCACAGGTGAGGCCAGTAGGCAGTGTATAACTGAGTGTGGGGAGACGAGAGAGGAAGGAGGGGCTTGTGACCATCAGCTTTCATAACAAAGTTCAAGCCTTTCATGCCCAGTTGGTCATGAAGACTTTGAGGATGCGTTGCGGAGCAGGGGTGCTGGTTCCCTGCGTCTGTTGAACACGTGCTTGAGGCTGAGAACCCCTTTTGCCTTACATTTCGTAGGTGCTCAAGACATGATTGTGATGTCTTCATGTACTTAAGCAAAGACCTGCCCCAGATTTCTTGGAAAACCCAGTAGGGTTGAACTGTTGATGTGTCTAGAAAGTGAGCTAGGATGTTTCCCCAGGATGCTGAAACTACTGAAAAACATTTTGCTGTGTGATATTTAAAATTATTAGTATACTAGAGGCCTGGTGCACAAAAATTTCTGCACTCAGGGGGATCCCTCAGCTCAGCCCGCCCTGGGCCCTATTGCAGTCTGGGACCCCTTGGGGGAATGTCCACCTGCTGGCTTAGGCCCGCTCCCCGGGCGATTGGGTCTAGGTTGGCAGTTGGGCATCCCTCTGGCAGCCCGGGAGCCCTCAGGGGATGTCCACTTGCCAGCAGGGAGCAGGTCTAAGCTGCAGTTGGACATCCTTAGTGCTGCAGAGGAGGCAGAGGAGTCTCCCACCACCACTGCTGTGCTGTCAGCTGTCAGCTTGGCTTGCGGCTGAGCAGAGCTCTCCAGGGGCAGCTCCTGCATGGAACATCTGCCCCCTGGTGGTCAGTGTGTGTCATAGTGACCAGTAATTCCCAATCATTCTGCTGTTAGGGTCAATTTGCATATTACCCTTTTATTATATAGGAAGGATTAGTAAAACTAGTGGTGTATACCAACATAGGTAAATATATCTGTGGTAATACTATCTTTCTTCTACCACTCATTTATTGCCCAATGTGGATATCTACATTTTATGACTTTTCTGTTTTCCATTTGGCCTTAATTTTATTCTTCAGTATCAGGCAGCGTTAAAGTGGCGGATCAGACTAATTGTATAAGGAGGCAAGATCTTGGGCAATAAGCAAGCTAATTCCTGAGTTTAAATGGGAAACTTAGATAATTGTATTAACTTTCAGGACAGCAGAAATTCTTAAATTGCTGCTTTAGGGCCCTGAATGGTAATTCGGGTGTGTGGGGAAATTATAGGGAATCACAGGGTGTGAAATCATTAAGAGAGCCATGGTTGTATTTCCCACCTGCAGGTGGCACGGCCAAAGGGAGCACATGTAGGGGTTGAATAAGACTGAATGGTCTGCTTGGCTGCCTTATGGAGAAATTGCTGTATTTCCCAGCGCTTAGAAATAACAGACCTGGGGGGTAGACTAAACGAGGCTATAAAAGTAAATAGACTATAAGTCCTTCAGGGAAAGAAATGCTGCTCTACCATGATTTGTCCAAAATATTTTTATTTAGAGTAAACTCTGTGCGCTGCAATCGTGCATCACTGGGGGAAGGGTGCTGCCTCGTGTGGGTGCAGATGCTGGCAGCATCGCTTCCCCCAGGCCCTATGAGAATGGAATAAACTTGCCCACTGGAGGTGATTTCCCATAAAATCCCCACACTTAGGAATTACTCACGCAGCCAGCGCTGACCCTGGTTTTTTCCCTGCATTCTCTTTAAGAAGCCCAGCATATTAGTGCCTCAGCTTTAGCAAACAGTACCATCTTTTCTTTGGTTTCATACACTTATGAAGATTAATTCGGAATGAAATGTAATTGAAGGCCAATTACATCTGTTGGCCAGATCTATGAGAAAAGAGCAGTGTTGTTGATTAGGAAATGGAAAGCATTTGAGATAGTGTCTGGGAAATACATTAAATGCATCGAATGTCACTGCCTTGTCTAATAGCCTAATTTAGATGACGTTTTCCTTTGCTATTGCATTAAGTTGCTCCAGATAGTCTTCGGAGACCAAGAGGAAGGAAACTGTATGGTAATGAGCACTCAGGCATCTTGACACACTTATTATCATGGGTATAAGAACTGGAAAACACTTAAAGGAAATCTTTAGTTTTTGATTCTCCTGCAGAGAAAAAAGGGAAATAATTCTCCTTTTCAGGGTAATGGTTCATTTAGCCCCTAGGGACTTGATTTTATCTGAAGTAGCTCTAGAATACTTTATTCTAAGCAAATGACATTCTTGGTGTCTGTGTCTGCCTTTCTACAGTTCCTGTAATTGAGATACCTTTTTCAATTTTTAAAAAAATGTATTGATTTTAGGAAGGGAGGAAGTCAGAGAGAGGGAAGAAGAGAGAAAGAGAAACATCAATGTGTTGTTGTACTTATTTATGCATTCATTGGTTGATTCTTATTTTTGCCCTGACTGGGGATAGAATCCACAACACTGGCATATCGGGATGATGGTCCAATCAACTGAGCTACCTGGCCAGGGCTTAAAAATGGGTTTTAAATTAGTAATTGAGGTATCTTTTTAAAAATGGAGATATGATATATGTAACATAAAATTGACTATTTGAAAGTGTTACAGTTCCATGGTTTTCAGTATATTCACAGAGCTGTACAGCCATCACCACCATCTAATTTCAGAATATCTTCATCTTCACAAACACAGGCTCTCTCCATTGTTCCCTTCCTCCAACCCCGAGGACTCCCAATCTACTTTCTGTGCCTATGGATTTGCCTGCTCTGGATTTTTCATACAAATGGATTCCCATGAGATGTGGCCTTTTGCGTCTGCCTTTGTGCACTTACCCTAATGTTATTAAGGTTTATCCAGGTCACAGCCTGTATCTGTACTTCCCTCCCTTTTGTGGTGGTTAGGAAAGGGGAACAAGAGGTCACTTGTGAGTGCAGAGAAGGCTGTGCCAACAAGACTGTGACTGAGATTTTACCAGAGAGTCTGGTTCTAGGCACAGCAGGAGGCTGAAGCCTAACAGTTGTGCAGGTGACATTCACTTATAAAACGCTGCTGCATGGGGACACCGTTCTTTGGAGGTGTGTGTGGTCCCTGCTTGGAAATAGGATTCTTCCCTCCACAGAGGCAGCTGTGGCTGGACTCTCAGGAGTATCAGGAGATGGGGGACAGGGGCAGCTTTCCACTCTGCGATTCCTATGTTGCATCCTTGTTCTGTGAAGGGAAACGTTTTGAAAAGAAGATGAAATAATAATAATAATAATAAAGAACTGAGAAAGGAAATCCCTTAGGGGAGAGTGATGAAGAATGAGTGTCTGGTAGAAACTGTTCAAGAGGGAAGACAGTGGCAGTTGATGCACTGACCAAGCTCAGACCAAAGAACGACCTGGACAAGGACCGCGGCAAAGGCAATGGCAGGCCAGGGAGCACGGGAGGAGGAAGAGGCCTTGACCTCTGCTGAGAGAGCACATCCAGACACTGAGAAAGAACCTGGGCTATTGGAGGGTGGTGGCGTCCAAGTTCAGCGCCTGGGCCAAGGATTAGTATTGGAGAACGGATATTTCAAGAGGCAATTTGCAGTTACAGCTTGTATGTCATTATTTTCCACAAATTCATTACCTCTTCCCCTTCCTGGGTCTCTTAGCTTTGAAATTCCTGACTTTATGATGAGTAAACTTAGTTTTAATGTTTATTAATGCCCTATCTACTTTCCCCCGGGTGCAATTTTGGCTAGTAATAAGATTCAGTGTCTGTGCTCTCGTGAGGCATTGCTTAGTAAAACGAGCCTGAGGAAAATGAATTTTATTCCTTTGGGGAATCGTAATTACCTTTAAAAAATTTAAACTGTGCTGTGCAACTTAGTAAAATCCTATTATAAAGGAAAACATACATAGCAAAATATTCTGCTTGTGTATACTAGTAATATGATCACAGTAAAATACAATTTAGATAGGCCCTAATAGTTTGTTATAACATTTTTAATGATAGTTTTTTTAGGGATATAATTGATATACAGTAATCTGAACATATTTAACATGTAAAATGTAATAAATTTTGTCATTTGTATACATCGCCACCATCAAGATCAAACCCAAAAGTTGCCTGTTTCCATTCTCCCAGCACTCTCGGTCCTGGAGCAACCGCTGGTCTGGTTCCTGTTACTATAGACTAAATTGCGTGTAGTGGAGTTTTACAAATACGGGATTATTCAATATGTCCACTTTTGCTCTTTTTCCAACTCAGTAAAATTATTTTGAGATTTTCTCATGTTGCGTATCTCAATGGATTGCTTCCTTTTTTTTCTATGACATATTATTGTGTGGATATACCACTTTTTCTTTATTCGTTCACCTAACGATGGGTATTTGGATAATTTATAGTTTTTGGCTACCACAATAAAATTGCTATCAACTGTCATTCTTTTTTTTTTTTTTTTTTTAACCCTCTTGAGTAAAATACCTAAGAGCACAATGGCTGGAACACATGATAGGTGTATGTTTCACTTTTCCAGGAACTTCCAAGCTGTTTTTCAAAGTGGTTGTGCTATTTTCAAAGTAGCAGTGTCTCATTGCTCCACCTCGTTGCCAGCACTTGGTATGGTCAGTCCTTCTAATTGTTGTCATTTCAGAAGGTGTGAAGTAGTGTCTGGATGTGGTTTTACTTTGCATTGCCCTAATGACTAATCCTGGGGAATGGTTTTTCATATGCTCATTTGCCATCTGTGAGGGATGCACATCTGCCTCCTTTTTTTTTTCCCACTTGGATTACTTGTTTTGAAAGTTCTTAATATTTTCTGAATATAAGTACATATATACTTTGTAAATATTTTTTCTTTGCCTGTGGTTTGTCTTTTTATTCTAACAGTGTTTTTTTTTTTAAATTATATTTATTGGGGTGACATTGATGAATAAGATCATATAGGTTTCAAGCACACATTTCTATGATAAACGATCTGTATATTACATTGTGTATCCACACCCAAGGTCAACTCATCTTCCGTCACCATATATTTGGCCAACAGTGTCTTTTGAAAATCAATTTTTTAATTAGATGAAATCCATTTATCAATTTTTTTTTCTTTTATGAACTATGCGGTTAGTGTCATAGCTAAGAAATATTTGCCTAATCTAAGGTCACCAGTTTTCTCCTATGTTTTTGTCTAGATCTAATGTTTGGACTTTGCTTTCCAGTGTTTCTTTCCCAAATCTTATGGAGTGTTACCCTCCACATCCATAGATCATATCTGAGCCAGGATGCCAGGGTGGCCCTCTGCACACCCTCTGTGCAGCTCTCTGCTTCCAGCATCCTATCATGTTAGCCTCCCTGAACTCCCATCTCTGCCCTTGCCACGTGTGTAAAACTGCTTTCAGGCAGTTGTCTGGGGCAATCATAAAATTTATCTTATTTGTGTCCCTGTGTTGCCTATTATCCAACATCTTAAAACAATTGTTTTGTATATTTTATTAGATTTTCTAGTTGTTGCCCGTTGTTTGTTTTTAGTAATGGAGTATAAATTCAAACTCTGGTATAACTGATTAGATTCTGAAAGCATTTGTCTTTGTCGTTTTAATTTTATATATAAAAATATTACCAGATATTACTTTTAAAGGAAAGACTATTTTATTTTTGTTAGCAGTGTACAGAAGGAAGCAGTATTTTAAACTTTTGTTTCTTAGATCCTGAACTCTGCATTTCCAGTAATGAAATGTATTAAGGATATCTCACACAGAGAATGATCTCATACATCTTTTATGAAGTGGTTGCTTGTACAAAATGATTTCCAGGCTTTCTGTACTCATTAGTCCTGCATGAAAAAAAACATAGGCATGAAAAATGAAGGAAAGACAGTGAGCTCAACGTTTCTTGTTTTTCTGCTTGTTCTGTTAGTAAAGTGAATGTTGATGTAATAGGCTGAAATAATATTTTGGATTCTCTGAATCTTAGTTTAGGTTGGTTAACCCATCTTTTGCAAATGATACATTGTGATAACTGTATTTTCTTATCTTTTCTATTCTCGATGATCTGGCACTTGGCCTTGCAGCTCTTGGAGAGACCAGTCCTCCTATGGCTGGCTAATTACTAGAGTTTGCAAACTACTCTCCAATGAGCATGCTTTTCACATGCAAACCAGCCAGTCCACAGCCCACAGCTGCCAGCTGCCTTGGAGCTCTCCCTGTTTGAGCATTATCTTCTTGCCCTAATGTTACCCCAGGGTCTGGTACCAGAGCCCACTGGGATTGTTCGTACTGGCCAGTCCGGTCTGCCGATTGTGAAAACTACAATAAAGTCTCTGGCCATGCTTTCTTGCTCCCTCTCTGTCCTGGCTGACCCTGACGCTTTCCTGTGTGACGCTGTGTGATGTGACATGGCTTTACATGGTGTGGCATCACTGGCCTCTTGGGAACTGCGAATAACCAACTGTCTTTTCAATGGCAGTCATCACCTGATGTTGGCCTCACCATACTTGAATAAAAACAAAATCCCAGGTACATTTTAAAACATATGTGAAAATTATATTCGAAAGTATTAACATGCATTTCTTAGAATAATCAAGTTGAATGCATTAGAATAAAGTTAAGATTTTTTGTTGTTACTCTTCATCCGAAGATATTTTTTTCCATTGTTTTTTTTTTTTTAGAGTGGAACGGAAGAGGAGAAACAGAGAGAAACACCAGTGTGAGAGAGACACATTGATTGCTTGCCTCCTGCACATGCCCCAGCCAGAGCCGGTATCGAGCCTGAGACCGAAGTATGAGACCTTGACTGGAATTGAACCCAAGATCCTTCAGTCTGAGGGCCGACGCTCTAACCAGCGAGCTAAACCGGCCAGGGCAAGGAGTGCTTATTTTAATTGACCAATGTCAATTCTTTTACCCATCTCTTGCTTTTGAGGAGTTTGGAAGGGAAAGAAATGAAGGAAATAGAGAAAAGAAGGGAAAACAAAGGGCAGGATGATTTGATAGAGCATTTTAAGTAGAATTAAAATTTCCTTACCCCTAGTAATAAGTCAATTCCTTATCCCTAGTAATAAACAAACCCAAAGCTGTACTCATTCTCTCTAATACTCTGAAGACGAATGATAGTGATCCCATTCAGGTCATTGTCATTCCTAAAAGCAATGTAAAAAAAAAAATGAACAAAGAGGCAAGGAGTCCATGTATCCACCTTCACTATGCTTTTGGAGGGTGGAGTCTGTCCAGAAGATTGTGTTTGGCTTCCATCTGCAGGTGTTCCATAGAGAGAGGGTGGGGCCCTGGCTGATCATACAGGATTCCCAGAATTGTGTATCTACCTTTTCTTTGGGCCTGAATCTTGATATCCTCAATTTTTAAGAACTTTGTCATAGAAAAATTGATTAACATATAATTAGATTTGTCAGCCGTTACTTGGAAAGACTCCTTTAACTTTTAAAAAAATATACATCCCTTTGAGTAATTGTGAAATAGTGAAATTGTGGGGAGTAGAGAGATAGAAAAAAGTCAGTGAGTCCTAGTAATTACAGAGATAAAAATACGTGAGGGAATGAAGTAATGAGGGATGAAGGTGTGCTGTGCCATAAAGTTTTTTGATAAACATTCAAACACACTTGTGTTATTTCCTCAAAAACATACTTTCAGGCAAATGAGGTTTGCAAATGATAGTTTAAAATTTTATGTGCAGAACTGTTTCTATAAAATCCTGATTTGTGATGGCAATCTTTATTTCTATTTCAATATTTATTTGTATTTTATGGAGATTTTATCATATATTTAATACTTATAAGTTTCACATTATTGCTAAATATAAAGGAAATAAGATCTATGTAAATAAAAATCATATACAGGCAGTCCTCGAGTTACATCTAACTCCATGTGCATTGTTTTGTGGTTATGTCGCCATCTCCTATGCTATATAATAAAACCCTAATATGCAAATTGACTGGCATAACTATGACTCACACTGATCACCAGGGCGTGAACACTCTAAGCAAGAGCTATCCCCTGGTGGTCCC
Source organism: Murina feae (assembly GCA_004026665.1). Lineage (NCBI taxonomy): Eukaryota > Metazoa > Chordata > Mammalia > Chiroptera > Vespertilionidae > Murina > Murina feae. Next base: position 8,765 of record PVJC01000550.1, read on the forward strand.
TGCGCTACCACAGGGTGAGCGCTGCTCAGCCAGAAGCCGGGGTCATGGCTGGCAGTGCAGTGGCAGTGGCAGGGGCCTCTCCCACCTCCACTGTAGGCGGGCAGTAAGGAGTAAGCTGTCCTGGATTGCAAGAGCCCCAGGCTATGAGAGGCATGTTTGATTGCCGGCTTAGGCCCGATCCCACCCCCTCCCCAACCCCACCTCATGCATGAATCTTGAGATTTGTGCACTGGGCCTCTAGTTTATATATATAAAAAAAGTTCTGTCATTTTGACATATGTACACATGTGCTTTAAGCTTTTTATTATTTACCACAAGTAAAGATCAGGAATTGTTATCTTTATTTAAAATTTTTTTACTGTTTCACTTCATGCCTGCTGTGTGTGTGCTCCATGTGAGTGACGTAGGTGCTTTTGTAGGTGGGTTCCGACTTATGATGAAAATCATGTTAAGTCACGCTGCAGGAACGGATCTCTGACGTAACCTGAGGACCTACTGTATAGAAAAGGAGATAAAACAGATAATTCCAAACTAATGGTTCTTTGACATAGAATACATAAGAAAAAAGAAAATATTTTAGTAAAGAATGAAAGTTAGAAATTTTTTAAAATATATATTTTATTGATTTTTTACAGAGAGGAAGGGAGAGGGATAGAGAGTTAGAAACATCGATGAGAGAGAAAAATTGATCAGCTGCCTGCTGCACACCTCCCATTGGGGATGTGCCCGAAACCAAGGTACATGCCCCTGGCCAGAATCGAACCTGGGACCCCCCAGTCCGCAGGCTGACGCTCCATCCACTGAGCCAAACCAGTCAGGGCAGAAATTTTTTTTATTGGTTTTAGAGAGGGTCGGTGAAGGAAGGAAAGAGAGAAAAACATTGATTTGTTCCACTTACTCATGCATGCATTGGTTACTTCTTTTTATTTTTTTTTCAAATACAATGCCCGCTTTTACTTTATTTTATTTTTTTAAATTTTGTTTTCTTTGCTTAAAGTATTACAAAGAGTATTACATATGTTTCCTTTTTTTAAAAAAACTGGTTACTTCTTGTATGTGCCTTGAATGGATACAGAACCTGCAACCTTGTTGTAGCAGGATGATGCTCTAACCAACTGAGCTGCCAGGAAAGTTTAAATGAGGCATGAGACTTCGGAATGATAGAACCCAACAAACAATCTGAATAGAAAAGAAAAATTTTGCAAAATAAATAAATTGTTCTAGGGAGAAGAGGATTCTCTTTAATCTGGGAAATTTGAACTCTTTGGGACCTTCTCCCTTAATGATTCTGATACAGGTGTTTGTATACTAGAGCTATTAAAAACAGTGACATTGAGGCTTATATTACAACATGCACAACAGACTGATCACTGTTTCTTTATTTCTCTTAACAGGGAACTGTATTAAATACTGATAACAATTTGAGTACCTTTGAGCTGCGAAAAGAGAAATCATCTAAAAACCGAAGCATTTATCAATGGTTTTAAACTACTAGTCTAAGGGTTTAAATCAGCTTTCAGGCATATTTTGTTTTGCATATTTCCCTTTGCATTGGATTGCCCCAACCCCTAAAATATACCACTGAAACAGTGGTATATTTTAGGGGTTGGGGCTATAATTCTTTGTTGTTGAAAGTATTACATCTGTAAAAGACACATTTGTAAAGTTAACTATAGACTAAGGGTAATAAAGTGTTTGCTCTTGTAAGAACATGCCTGCCTGTATAGCCCCACAATTGACGTGTCACATAGGCAGCACGACCAGCAGAAATGTTTAAGTGGCAACAAGCCTGTGCATAAACAGATCCTGCCCTCTCATTTCGATTGGACTTTGCCACTGGCAGCATAGTTGGCTCCCTCTAACGGTTGCAGGACCCAGGTAAACTGTTCCTCTTCCATCCTCTGATGGAGGGGCCAGCCTAAACCTTATTAAATAAGGTGGGCTCCCTGATGCCTCCAACCTCCTCCTTCCTTACCTCTTCAGCTTGCAGATACCGATCTTTCTTTCATTCAAGTTACTCATGAAATCCCATCGCCTCTGTGAACCTGACCTAGTTGGAAAAGAACAAGCAAATTCCCCATGCTCTCCTCCACCACCAGAGCATCTACTTCTCAGTAATTGCTTGCTATGCAAGAGTAACTCTGCCCATCCTGTGTGTAGTGCAGACAGGCACACGATGCAGGGCCCAAGAGACAGACAGGGACCTTACCTGTTGTGGATATTATTATCATTATTATTTTGTTCTTATGCCGCAGCATTTATTTCTATCATTCCATCCCCAGGTGTACTCTTCCAAGATTATTAGGTGTTATCCTCATTCAGAGTTCTGCATTGGAATGTTGTCATTCCTGGGTATGACTGATACCTACACTACCCTCTCTGCCCATCTTCCCAGGCCACTGGAGAATTGCCTGTTCCTGTTTCCAAACTCCAAATAAGCGATGCCTCCCTGTATCACACTTCGTACCATTCTCCTCTTTCATCCAATTCCTGGTGTGTAATTCAGGTGTTTCATTACTCTGTTACCTGCTGTCTTTAGGGAAAGAGGCAGTGTGTCCCTGGTGCCCAGCAGTGGGCATGGAGGGGGAGGTCTCCTTTCATGTTGAACACAGTTGAATGCATGTTGCATTGTAGATGGTTGGTCCCCTCACGTCCGTACCTGCTGTGAGCGTGCACACGCTCTCCTCCCAGGGCTGAGAGTTGGATGAGAGAGTGTTTTCCTTCCTCATCCTTCCTGGGGCTCTGAGTCCTACCTTGGATTGGGAGAGGTGGAAACTGGAATTTAGAATGCTGAGAAGAGACTGAGCAGTGCTAATCCAAGAGGGCTACCATGTCTGCCCTAGAAATTGATCTCTTCATAGGATGTAAGGCTTTGGAAGTAAGGGATCCTTGTACCAAAAGGAAAACATTAATCTTTTGGAGTTTGAAACCATTTTCTCAGTTCTTCCCACATTCCAAGGACACGAGAAAGGAAACTGGATGTTCGTTGTATATAATGGGGCTATGACAGGCCCATGGCAGGATGGTGGGGATTGACGTTTGCACAAGTAATACACATTTCCCCCCCTTACCAGTTACCTTCTAATTCTCTGTCTTTATACATTTCTCCTTCAGTTTTCAAATCCACTAAGTTTCCGGTGGAATAATGCTGGGTTTCTATGTAAATGGTAGTATTACCTACCTTTTATGAGGTTGTTGGGAAGGTTAAATTAGCCCAGGTAAAGCACATCAGAGCAAGGTCTGGTAAACAGCAAGTTCTCAATACAAGTATTATTGTTACTATTTAATAAAAAATGAGAGCCTTTGGTGAAAAAAAAAAAGGAGTAATATTTCGCATGGACTTTATTATGTATCATGGGTACGGCCTATTTACGGACCCACTGAAGGTCGCCGTGGAGTCATCCTCAAAAGGGCAGCATCCCCTCTCGCTTCCGAGTGGAAGCAGGGATTTCCTGTCATCAGTCCATAGCTCTGTGTGGTGAGGATTCTGGACAAATCTAAGTCAAAAAGTCTACTGAGTATTTTAGGCAAAGTTATTACTAGAGAGCACTTCCTTTATTCATGTACATCTAAAGGTTCAGGTTTAATGAGCCTGGAAATCTAAACATTTATCATACCTTTAAAAAAGTTGAGGTAAGTCCGTAAAATTTATCAGGTCATTTGAAGTAGGCAAATGAAATACCTGTTTTAATCCTTTCATATTTATGCGAGTCAAACTTCTAACAAATTCATTTAGTCTTTTTGAGAGTTGTTGAGCATCATTCTCAAATTATTTACCAAATTTCGCGTGAATAGAATTTGCTGTTATTTTTTATTAGTTACTCAAATTTGTTTTGTATGTGAATGGAAACTTTAAAAATACTTTCTTTGACTTCAGTAAGGAGTAAAGATTCTAGAAAGCTACCCCTCACTCCCCCTCTATCCCCTTCCTCAATAACCCCCGATACTTACTTGGAAGCAATCACTGTGGCATTTGAACATTTTCAGCATTGATAGTGTAAAGTGTGTCATTGCCTGATTCTTTACCATTTCAGGCATATTAGCAGGCCAGTTGTTATTCTGTGGTTATGCAGGAGAGACCTGCTGTTAACAGAAATCGTGCAATGGCTGGGAACACATTTAATGAAAATTGAGCCTATTTCCCAGAGTGCTAATACGGAGTTTTCTCTGGACACCACTATTGCCTTCCTTAGAAGGACTTGGTTATTGGGTTGGTGGTTAACACAGGAATGACGGGGACGTTTTGTCAACTTAATAGCACTGTGGCAAGAACCAAGAGACCTTGTTACCAGGCCTGGTTTTGCCATCAGCTTGCTCTGGATTTAATCTGCTGTCTTAATCGCTCTGGGTCTCTGTTTATGTGTGTGCAATAAACGAGGGGTTTGAGGTGGTGGAGGACCCTGAAAACCTTTTGCAACTCTGGGATCCTAATTTTGTGCCCTTTTAACTCTAGCAGTTTTTTAAATACAACAGGCTTTCTTCAGTGCCAGTCTAAGTTCATTGGGATGTGATGCCTGGGGCATTCTGTCTTGGGGGAAGTCACACAATTGGTGTGCTCAACAGTGTTACTGAGCCTGACTCTTGGTATCGTGAAGCATCAGGATGCTTCTGTAACACAGATCTGAAAATCCAAGTGCTCTCAGTTTCTGCTCCTTAAGCCCTACCGTGGTGGCACTGTGGCCAAGTTGACACACATTAGATACCTTTCTTTTTGACACTTAGGGAACAAAAGGAAGATGACTTCCTGTTAACCAGACTTCTCTAAAACCATTTGGCATGTGGCTGAGCTGTGAACGTATTAGGGAGCAAAAAGACAAAATACCTGTTGAGGGAGTGTGGAAATCTGGTGACAATGCCTCTTCCATGGAAACCCAGCTGAACCCTGTCTCTATGACGATGTTACCCTTTGCTGGTATCAGATGCAAGCAAAGGAAGCAACTGAACTTTTCAAGCTCATGTGCTAAACTCAGGTGATAAAGAAGTGAGTTCATTATGGCTCCCTCAAAGACATCTTAAACCTTGTTCTGGAAAAAAACATAATGTTCTGTGCCTCTCAGTTAAATGAGATACAAGGGTTTTCATTGCAGTTGTTTCTTGGTTCTCCCTCATTGCCAGCCAGCCGTATTCTCTTTGCTTCCTTAGTTTTGATAGCCACAGTATTTATTATCTGTTCAAACACAGGCAGATTAAATGCCTTAAGAGGATTATTTTACTTCACAAAGCAGTCACACATGAACCATCTGCTCATATTTTGTTTTTGTTTTTGTTTTTGTTTGAAGAAAGAAAAGAAGGCCTGCTACTGGGTTAGGTGTGCAGGCAGTCAGTGCCTGGTAGGGCCAGCAGGTTCTCATTCTGGCTCCTCCCTTTCGGAGGTGCCTTCTGAAAGGCTAGCCTCCAGCAGATTCCTCCTGGGGAAGGCAAAGGAGAGGTGCGCCTTTTCTCCATGCAGCTTTGTCAACTCATCTGTACCAGCTTTTAGATAATTGCCCTGAAAACACTCCATAATTTTCAAAGCACACAAATTATTATTATTTTTTTAATACCACAAACATGGAAATAGCAATAAACCCCCAGAGATGATTTTTGTGGGGAGACAGCCAGAAATAATTAAGCGTTCTTGCACTTGGATGCACATCAGAAGCATCTCAGGACCTTGTCAAAATACACCCAGCCTGCAGCTAATTGGTTAGACTTAAGGGTTGGGGGTTTGATTCCTGGTCAAGGGCATGCACCTGGGTTGCAGGTTTGCTCCCCACCCCCTGATCAGAGACCATGCTGGAGGCAACTAGTCGATGTGTCTCTCTCACAGAGACGTTTCTCTCTTTGTCTCTCTTGCTCTCTCTTTCCTTCTCCCTCCCTCCCTTCTCCTCTCTCTGAAAAGCGATGGAAAATTTTCCTGTTGAGGATTATTAAAAAAACAAAACAAAACACGACACTGGGCCCTCCACCTCCAGGGGTGGGCTCCACGGAGGGCACATCGCAGGCTGGGGCGACCCCCAGGGCAGTGGCTGAGGGGTGCTCTGCCGCTTCTGTCCTCCCTTCAGTGCTCTGCACTTGGTAGGCTTCACGAGATGATGGGCTTGGGAACTCAGCGCGAGGCAGCTGCCATGGAAGTGTATGATTTTGTCCATATTACCAAGTTACAAATATTTGTTCATGTTTATTAAAACCTCTCTCTAGAGAATTGTTCATTTTAATGGGGTTCTTAAAAATATTTATTATTTCTCTGCTTTCCCCATTGGAAGCGATCTTCATGTTTTCCCAGTTTCAACCTTGTCTTTTAGTTTGAGTCACTAGCATGACATCTAATATTTTGTTTTTGCTCATTATTTATTAATGGGCTTCTTAGGCACTTACCTATGTATGAATTATTAAGCAATGGATGGAAAGAAACACATGTTGCATTTTAGTAGTCAAGTGACACATTGCTGATTTAGCATGGTAAACTGAATTAGGAAAACAGGAAGTTAAATGCATAGTGGCTATTTTGTATTGAAATTTAATAAGTAATTTAAAGAATAACTTTATTAAAGCTGAAACTTAATTTAATTTTTTCTGCAATCTTAATTTCACCTAATTTCATAACTGTTCTAAGTTAATGATTTGGAAACATAATAAACTTGGCATAAAGGCATATCTGGTTACTGTGAACCTACTTGGTTTCTTTTTTATTATTTGTGTACTATTGATATTTTCTACAGTGAAAGGAGAGAGAATTTCTTATAGAGCGATATCCCATGTGCTGTTTCTATTTTTGTGTTGGATTTGACATATACTGGAAAGTTCTAGGAAAGGTTTTTTTTATGTTCCTCTGTTTTGTAGAATTGTTAGATCATGTCCTACCCGAGTGAAACTTTTGAGATAACATCACCACAAAAACGTCTTCTTAAATACAAAAATGAATATGTTTTCTGCTTTGAATCAATACACCTTTAGGCATACTTTTTCACATTATTATGTGGAATAGAGAAATACCAAATACAGATACTACCTAATTTTAGCCTTGCCACGAGGCTTTTTAACCAATAGAGACTTGGACATATTTGAGTTTTGTGTTTTTGTGCACCTGTGGTTATCCTAACGATCATAGAATGCCTTTGGGCAGGTAGTGAGAAGGAGGGGTGAGGGAGCACTCTTTGTAGTATAAAGGCCTGGAATCAGTGCACCGCCTTGGCCTGTGTCAGTAGACCTGCTTTGTGTGGTGTTGACTGATCATTGGGGCACACTGAATACTGAAGGAACTTAGTTAGGAAATTCTGAAATGTAAACTTTGAAATCATTCAGATCTTTTGGATCTGATGCCTTTTCGAGATAAGCCCTTAAAGGTCTTTCCCACAAACTGAATGTGGAAAATCATGAGGTTACATGGGACAGAGGGCCTCGGAGTTCACTCTCCTCCAGGAAGCTTCTTCTCTGGTGTCCAAGCGAGGGGCTCCTTCCAGCCATGGACTGAGAACAGATGGGCTTTATGAAAGAGGTTGACTACCTATAATATCATTTTAGTTAAACAGATGAGTGAGTGAACAGTAAGGCAAGGCTGATTTGTCTTGTATAACTTGTAAACTGACTCTGAAGGTAATTGTGAAAGGTGAGTCCAAACACCTTTAGTAATGACCATTGATTAAAGTAAGTGAATGAAGGCCATTCTGGTAAAGGTTGATTATGTTCAGCAGTCTTACTTTATAGGTGTATCTCACACAGCCTCGATGGATGTGAAGATAGAGGATATAAATCCTGCCCCACAGTGCTTTTAGTCCTATATAAGGAATGCACATTTTTTTTGAAATTAAGAGAGTTGCTTTATAAAGTGTGTGTGTGTGTATGTGTGTGTGTGTATAGCCCTGGGTGGTTTGGTTCAGTGGATAGGGTGTTGGTCTGTGGACTGAAAGGTCCCAGGTTTGATTCTGGTCAAGGGCATGTACCTTGGTTGCAGGCACATCCCCAGTGGGGCATGTGCAGGAGGCAGCTGATCGATGTTTTTCTCTCATTCATGATTCTGACTCTCTATCTCTCTCCATTCCTCTCTTTAAAAAAATCAATAAAATATATATATTTAAAAAAATATCCTATGTAATAAAACAGTAATATGCAAATTGACCCTAACAGCAGAACGACTGGGAATGACTGGTCACAATGACACAATACCACCAGGGGGCAGTCGCTTAATGCAGGAGCTGCCCCTGGTGCTCAGTATGCTCCCATAGGGGGAGCTCTGTTCAGCCACAAGCCAGGCTGTTGGCTGCCAGCAGTGGTGGTGGGAGCCTCTCCCGCGTCCTCAGCAGTACTAAGGATGTCTGACTGCAGCTTAGACCTGCTCCCCGCAGGCAAGTAGGCATCCCCCAAAGGCTCCCCGGCTTTCAGAGGGGTGTCTGATTGCCAGCTTAGGCCCAATCCCTCAAGGATTAAGCCTAAGCCAGCAGGTGGACATCCCCCGAAGGGTCCCAGACTGCAAGAGGGCACAGGCCGGGCTGAGGGACCCCCCCTGAGTGCACAACTTTTTGTGCACCGGACCACTAGTCTGTCTATTTATCTATCTATATATCTACTCTAATAAAAGAGTAATATGGAAATTAACCATCTCTCTGAGACACCTAAGCCATGCCCACCAGCCAAGCCATGCCCACTAGCCAATCAGAGCAGCTGTATGCAAATTAACCCAGCCAAGATGGAGGCCGGCAGACACAGAGTAAGCAGTGGCGGGTGCGGTGTGGGTGGCGGGGGCGGCGGGATGGGCAGGGGCAGGAGTGGCCTGTCGGGTTGCGGCGTGAACCTGTGCCACCTGGACAAGGTCCCCGAGACCCTGGAGTTCTTCGAGCTGCTGGGACCAGACTTCAGGGCTGGCTCCAAGGCGGGCATCTTGCTCTCCTTGGAGCCTGTGGATGGGTTCCCCATCCATGGTCCTGCGGGGGCCCCGAGCTGAAGCCTGGGCTCTTTGAGCTGCTGGCAGCGATGGTGGAAAGCCTATCATACCCCGAGCCCTGGAGCACCCCGGGTTGTCCCGTGACCAAGAAGCTGTCCCAGGCTGTGAGAGGGCACAGGCCAGGCTGAGGGACCCCAGCCTGTGCCCTCTCGCAGTCTGTGACCCTTCAGGGGATGTCCACCTGCTGGCTTAGGCCTGCTTCCTGGGGGACTGGGTCTACACTGGCAGTCAGACATCCCTCTGGGAGCCCGGGAGCCCTTGGGGGATGTCCACTTGCCAGCGGGGAGCAGACCTAAGCTGCAGTCAGACATCTTTAGCGCTGCTGAGGAGGCTGGAGAGGCTCCAGCCATCACCGCTGTGCTGGCAGCTGGCAGCCTGGCTTCTGGTTGAGCATAGTTCTCCAGTGGGAGCACATTGACCACCAGGGGGCAGCTTCTGCATTGAGCATCTGCCCCCTGGTGGTGAGTTTGTGTTATAGTGACCAGCCATTCCCAGCCATTCTGCTGTTAGGGTCAGTTTGCATATTACCGTTTTATTATATAGGATAGACTAGTGGCCCGGTGCACGGATTTGTGCACCCACAGCTGAAGGCAGAATTGCACAGCCCCATGAGGAATCGGGCTCCTTCCTCTCTGGTTCTGGGGTGTGTCACCCAAGAACCACTGCTGCCAAGTCACTGAAGCTCTGCAGCTCCTACGTTGAGCATCTGCCCCCTGGTGGTCAGTGCACGTCATATGTATCAGATGGTCGCTTAGCCTTTTATATTTATAGATTTGGTTGTTTCCAGTGACAACAAAGTAGTTTTCGAAGCTGCCCAGTACCGGTTTATTGATACAATCTGATTTATTGCACCCAGACCCTCTTGATTAACTGATTTAAGTGTTTCCAGGTTCTACCTCTTATTTTCCACCCTCTTCCCCAGTCATGAGAACATCGCAGTGACTATTCTTGTGCTTACATGTATGCGTACGTGCTAACTGGTGCTTTTATAAAGCGCAGTTAGTGAAAAGTAAGTGCAGTGAGTGCACATGGCAAAATATTTCAAATAGCACAGAGATGAGGGGGAAAGGCTGCCTTCCCTTTCCCCATCCCCTCCCTTGAGATAACTGCTTCTAAACATTTTCTTGTTTATCTGTACAGATGTTTTTAATCCATGAGAAGGCAGATACTGAAATAAGCAGGATGTGGCATGGATGACAGTGGCGTGCGGAGGGTGGCCCTGGGAGGGGAGGTGTGCCTGATGGGGAAGGTTTACTGGACAAGGGGCTGCTGGGGAGGATTTCAGAGGTGGGTTCTAAGTACGTTGTAATGTGTTTTCCTGAATCAAGTAGTGACGGCGCTCTGGTGTGGAGGGACAGAAACCAGTCAAGAAGGAAACAGTGCAGAGAAGATGCCTGCAGGCGCAACCTACTGCAGACGATTTGTGTAGTTTCCTGAAACGCGCGATTCCCTTTGTACGCACTGAGCATTTGGTGATGAGATGAGAGCTAACCAACACTTGGATCTATGCTCGATGGGATCGCTTATAATTGCTGACAGGGGAGCATCATTTCAGGAAGGGTGCCTGGTGAGAACATCACAGCACATAGTTTAACCCAGATATGGCAAAGTTTTTAAATAGGAAGGTGTATCTATACGAAATAAAGTACAGGGAGAAGCAGTGGTGGGGGGAGGACACCAGGTGGAGTATGAAGCTGTAATCTTTTCGGAGGGTAGTTTCTTCCTAGGGTTCAAAACAAAAATCAGACTGCAGGGCATTCAAGAGGGAAGCAGAGAGTAGGATCCTGAATCAAGGCAGAGCTTTGAGCTTGAATGTGAGTAAAGATATAGAATATATGGAAACGTTTCCTGCTCTTAAAGAGAATTTGCATCTAAGTCTCTTAATGTTTTTCTTTAAAAATACAGTGAAGTTCCCAGCTCTGGACCTGGTAGCAGACCCTCCCTCTCCCCCCCAAGCCCAAGATGGAGATGGAGCAATAGGCTCTCCCTCCTGCAACTCACCTACCGACTCCCAGGGCTGTGACCTGGGGTGAGATGGCAGAGGTGGCCCTGCCCAGCCAGAGGCTTTAGACTCGAGTGGCTTGCACTGCTGCTGACCTGGAGTGTGGTCTCTGCTGACCTCAGGTTCCTGCCTTGCTCCCTGGGTCACGCCTAAATTTCAGAATTTGAGTTCTGCTTTGGTTCCCACTGAGGAACAGTGCCTTGACAGTCTGCCTCGCGCCTCCTGCCTGGCCTCTCTGTGCCCTAAGGTTCCAGGGTCAGCTGCTCTGGGATTATTCGTTTTAAAGATGGGTGATGAGTAAGTCTCCCAAACAATGCTGGGAGGCACCCTAGGCTGCACATGGGGTAATAAAATTTAACCTTTAGGGTCACCATCAGGATGAATAGAGACTGAGGCCCCTATTTACAGCACAATGGATGCTCAGTAAATAATAACGCCGTCATTCTTTTTGCTGTGCTCAACCCACTCCTTCGATTCTGTGCTGATTCTTGCTACTGGGGGCCTGACCCCGCACTAGGGAAAGCTGGAGCCTGTGTGGCTGAGGCTGCCCTCCTGGCTGAACCCCCACTCCAGACCTTTAATTCCAGGCCCTCCTTCCTTCCCAACTCTCTGGCCCCTGCCTTCTTAGGTAGCCCCCTGTCAGGCCTCAGTCTCTCTTTGGCTTGAAAAGGGTGAAAGGCCTCCTGGCCAATGAGTACCAACAGTCGTGATCTCGAGTTGGGACAGTGAGTGAAAGCCAAGTCAGATTTCGAGAGATGGAAGACATTGGGTGTACTTCCTTATCAGTTTAAAATGACTAGTTTTAAATTCTGCCCATGTTTTATTCTCACAGCAATGCCCTCTGAGAATTTTAGTGTGCATTCTATGTTATTTATTCATATTCTCAATTTATTAAAAGTAATTTCATTAAAAAAACATTGATTTCTGCTTTTTCAATTGCTACTCTTATGGTCAGGGAGGTAGTCAGAAATACATATTAATAATAACTATAGCTAACATCACACTTCCTCTGTGTTATATACTCTTTTAGACACGTTTGCACATGTTCACTCATTGATCCTCAGTAACTATCCTAGGAGTAGGTACTTTTATGTGTGGATGGGGAGGTGGGGGTGGGAAGGCTCAGAGAGGTGAAGCATCTTGCTCCAGGTCACACAGCCATGAAGTGGCAGAGATAGGCTGTGAACTCAGGCAGTGTGGCTCTTACTCTGTGCACTGCTCACATGATCTCATAGCATCACTTGCCCCACCTGGTTAGACAAGCAGACTCTCAGGCTCCACCCTGGCACTGTGGAATCTGAATGTGCATTTTAATACTATGTCCAGGTGATTGGAATGCCCGGCCAAGTTTGAGAAGCACTGCTGTAAACCACTCTGCCGTACGATTTCCCCAGCACGAGAACGTCACAATGGGGAAGTAGTGTAACGGGGAAATAAATGGACACATAAACATTTACAAGTCATGTAGTACATGGAAACTTCTGCCGTTCTGACATTTGGGTAAAACATAGCCTGAATGTGAGGTTAGTGCTTTAGGCATTTCAGAACCCTTACAAAACATACTCATGGCACACACTTAATCTTTTTTTTTTTTTTTCGGGGGAGTTCCCTCCTCCCCCCTCAACTATGTTTGACTTTGTGAGGTTTAGTAACTTTGGAGAAGATATGGGGACATCTTGAGCACAGGGCAGAGTCACATCTCATGCTCTTTGCATCTTTTCCTCCCTTCCTTTCACGTTGAGACTCTCCCCAAAGATTGTGTTCCTGGGAAGTGGGTCCTGCTAATAAGCCCACGGCCTCATGGAAATAGCCTGGACATGTCCCTTCCCCCCCCCCCCCCCCCACCTTCTCCATTCCAGTAAATAAATTTCTTTCTTGTTACATAAGTAACTATAATCCAAATGTAATCACATAATAGACGTAGATGGAGCGGCCAACTGGCCTCAGGGGAGTTGGCCAACTTAAAGAACAAGAATGAGGGAGATTTGGCCAGGCAGAGCAGAGCATGTGGGACAAGGGACTAGGACTAAAAAGCCTGGAAGTCTGCAAGAGCGTTGCTTGTTAGGGGAGTGTGGAGATGGGCATAGCCCGAAGTATGGCCAGCATGTGGGCAGAGATGGGAGATGGGGCTACTTAGTGAACAGCTTTGGGGTTATTTACCATAACACAGTCACAGAGTTTTACTTAGCGACAAGCAGTCTGCTAAGGGCTTTACATGTGTTTTATCTGCAAAAACACCCTTTGAGCTAGGCATGCTTACCTTCATTTTGCAGATGGTGAAAGTGACAGCACAGATTAGGCAACTTGCTCCAAGCCACACAGCTGGTCCTAGTGCCTGAATCTGTCTACCCCGAGAGCCCGGGCTTCAGTCACTGTGCTCCGAGGGTGGGACCAGCAATTTCTTTAGCAATGAACTTTAAAAGTTATCGTAAATATGCTGCTAATGTCTAAAACGCTTCGTGTGGACACCAATGCAGAGCATGTTCTATTTTGTTTTTCCATTTGATTTTGGGTCATTTTGAGAGACTAACTTTTCAGGAGTCTAGTGGTGGAGTGCATGGGTTCATATGCCCAGGTTTGTATGCAAGGGCAGGGGATCAGGCACTCACTGCCTCATGGCCTGTCTTTGATGGGGTTTCCATTACCTGGTAATTTTGGGGTTCCTTTAAAATGTGGAATCTTAAGAAGAAGAAATCACATGATTCCTACAGCTAGAAAAGAGATTTGTTCTGCTTAGTCTAAATCCTTTACTGATAGAGTGATAGTTCTGCTGGCTCGTTGGTGTGATACTATCTTGTTTTAAGTGAAAATATGCTTCTGGTAATAGATAAATTAGTAATAAGGATATCTTATTCACCTTGAAACTTCTGTTTTTATGTCAAAAACATAAAGATTTTCTGTTTGCTTTAGTTCCCAATGCTTCTCTTTTCATGCGCTGCGGGGGAGCACGCACCGTGGCTGTTTTTCTGTAGCTGGAGATGTCAGTGCTCTCTCCTCTGCATCAGTTAACTTTCCTTCTAATATCCGTTCTGAGCATCGCTCCAGGCTTCCTCACCCCCCTGTACACGACAGCACCAAGGCACGCGCCCATTTTCTGTTTGGAAACAAGAAGCACATGCAACTCAAGAAGCGTGGCAACCGTGTCCGTGCTGGGAAATGAGAGGATGTAAGCTTGGGCAAGCCCACTGAACTGGAGCACACCTCACTTTCCTCATTTGTAAATGAGCGGGCAGGGGACTGGAGCCTTTGGAAGAGGCATTGAGGGATCCTCACCTAAGCGCGGTCTGGAGATCATGTACTTAAGAAAGTTCACCACCAGTTCTTGGCTGTCTTTACGTTTAATCGTTTTTAATGGTCCTGTAAATTTAACTATCATACCCATTTTTCCCCATTTACAATTTATTAACAGCTTTAATGAATTGTGAGTGACAGGTTAATTAGATCATTCATGCATAATTAGGACAACTATCCCCCCCCCCCCCCATAAGAGGATCTGTTTTTTTTATTTCTAAATATGCAGCTTCTCACCTAGGTAATTAAGCATTTTCCAAAGTAGGAAAGCTTTTTCTATCTTCTAATAAACATAAAGATCATTTTGCATTTTCTTGAAAAGCCACACGAATAAAATAGTGGCGAGCAATTCTGGCCGAGGTTTTGCATGCGATCATAACCCAGACAAGCATGACCTAAGGCAGCACATTTACTTCAGCGGTAACAAAGCAGTGCAGAATTTAAGAAAATCTGGTTTCTGTTTACTACTTGTTTTCCTACTTTCTGTGCAAAGCAACTTTACAGCCACTTCCTCTCTGGTTTGAGTGCTAACTTTCAAAGCTGGCAAGGAGATTTTCATTAAAGTGTTCTTATCTCTTCTGTGAAGGTGCCATATTAAACATGTAAAAGAAAATGAGCCGTATCTGATGGATGGCTTCCAACTAATAGCCAGGGAACCATTCGGATTTGGCTTTTCAGTGTGTTTTTGTACTTCCATGTGAGCATGGGTGTGCCCGATATTCTGGGAATTTACAATACTTCAAACAAATAAGGAAGTCCTACTGTGAAGACAGACTCAGAAGGAACTGTGAGCCCACAGACAGACCTTGTGCTTCTCTAACTGCTCGGCTACATTCTGAGTAGTCGTGGGTCATGGTCCTTAGTGTTCTGGTGCGAAACATCCCTCCCAACCTGCGTGGCGCTCTCTCATTTCCCATGCCATCTTTTTATTTTTATTGAAAGGAAAGGAGAGGAAGAGAGAGATAGAAACATTAGTGATGAGAGAGAATCATTGATCGGCTGGCTCCTACACTCCCCATACTGGGAATCGAGCCCACAACCTGGGCATATGCCCCTACCGGGAATTGAACTGTGACCTCCTGGTTCGTAGGTCGATGCTCAACCACTGAGCCATGCCAGCTGGGCTCCATGCCATCTTTTAATTTAGGTCCTCCCAGGAATTGGTTGCATAATGGGGCATTTAGATGTTGAATACCTGAATTATTTAGGTGTTCTTGTCACTCTGGTCATTAACAAATAATTGTGGAATCACAGCTGATTTAAAGAGGCAGTATGTCCTATTATATTTCTTGACTATGTGACTGCGCTTTGAATGATTAATTCCACTCTGGATAAGCTAAGTCAGTATCATGATAGCAGACCAGTGGAGGTTGGAGCAGTGACTCAACAGAGGAGATGGCAGTGGCCAAGGGTTAATATTAGGGGTCCATGGAGCTCCATTGCCCTCAGACATCTTCCCCATGGGCTGGATCAGAAGGGCTTCAGAAAATGGGTTGCACAATGGTTAAGTTCAATGGGGGAGGAAAGAGGCATGGTTTGGTGTCTGATCTAAAGAGAGTAAATGGGGTGAGGCAGCTTAGATGTCTAGGGACCTTGGGAAAATGGTGACAACCTGTATCTTGACACAGTTTTATAAAATAGCCACTATTGGTGATATGCTTGGCTTCTGAATGAATTTAGAAAGAAGTTGAATGCAGCCAGATTACTTTGTTCAGCTGAAACTTTGTGAACCCTATTAGAATAATTCCAAAATGCTATTTATTTTTATAATTTTTGATTTAAAAATACATTCAAGTGTACCAAATTTAGGAAATACCGAAGAGGATAAGAGAAAAATCACTGGTATTGCCACCAAACATACTGTGTTATTAATGTTACATGTCTGTTCTGTATGCATCAATAAATTTTGAACAGGTATCATTTGTTCATGCTGCCTACTTTCTCTTCTAATATTTGATGAATATATTCTCTTGCTATTAAAATAATTTTTAAAGCATTACTTTGATAGTTGCCTAACATGATGTAGGACAATCTTAAAATAACACTTTAGTCACTTTCATGGTAAAGGTACTTGATTCTACCCCTTCTCCCCCCACTTGCATTGTGGTAAAAACCAAACTTTAATTAAGGGTGGCCTTGTTAAGGTATTAAAGATTTATGTCATTATAGAAATGGAAGGCACTTTTGAGTTTTTCTTGTTTGACTATTATTGCACATAAAGGGAGTTATAGCCCATGTTTATATGACTTCAAGGTTGAACATTTTAATGGCAGCAAAGGGACTAGTTTCTCCTGAACCCACAGCTAAACTTGCCCTTTGGCTCAAAACAATCCCCATACTAAAGCACATCTTGGGGTGTCTGGCTCCGAACTTTCACAGCTATATGCATAATCTTTTGGGGTGTAATATTTCCTGATTAACCTCATTTCTTTGGACTCCTACTGTGTTCAAGGTCCTAAGATCAAGGGCTATTGTTAAATATTTACTGGGGATTGATAATACTTCCTATTTTGGGGTGAGTTTCCCAGGAAACCTATTGAGAATGTCCTACTCTTTTTTCTTCCTTTGATTAGAACAATGTCTAATGAAGTGAGGGTTATGGTTTTAATCTAGCAGTCCAGTTTGTTTTATCCTCTTCCAGCCAACCATTTTGCAGATGTATCATGATACTCATAAAGATGGATCACTGCAGAATTTATAAGAAAACCCAAAAGTACATGTTCTGTTAAAGGCTGACCATCTAGTAGAATCATTTCTTATATAATACTTGATCATGCTTTAAGATTTCCTTATGTATTTTATCTCATTTTTAACCTCAGAAGATAGGTTCTTGGGGAAGTTCAAATAGGGCTGTAAGCCACCTCATGTTTCACTTGTTCTGACTTTAAGATCAGTATTCTTTCACCTTTATCACCACTTCCGTTACACCTGTGATCTGATCAAGTCCTTTATAAGGGGGTAAGCTATATTTTTTTGTTTCTTTTTAATGTCTGTTTGCTTTTTACAAAATGATTATTCAATTTGTTGAATTCAGTGTATATGCTAGCAAAAAGAAAAAGAGAAAAGCTACTCATCCCACATGCAAAGCTAATCACTTTTAACACTATTGTAAATCTTCTCACCCTAGCCTTTCTATACCTTTATAGCATCTTTTTAGCTTTTTTGATGCTGTGTTGCAGCCCTCTTCCACTTTTGTCTAGTTTCTCGCCTGTAAAGTCTGAACTATCTCTTCATGCCATGCCTCTTGTATTCTTAATAAATTCCTATGATGGAGTTAACACCTCATCAAAAATTTTTAATGGCTTCTTATAAGATGCTGAATCAAATCCAGACTCTTTAAGTGGAAAATGAAGAAAACAACAAAGACCAAATATAAGTATATACTTTAAAAGGAGAGGGAATGCATTTAGTACAGCGGTTCTCAACCTGTGGGTCGTGACCCCTTTGGCGGTCGAACAACGCTTTCACAGGGGTCGTCTAAGCCCATCCTGCGTATCAGATATTTACATTACGATTCATAACAGTAGCAACATTACAGTTATGAAGTAGCAACGAAAATAATTTTATGGTTGGGGGTCACAACATGAGGAACTATTTTAAAGGGCCAGAAGGTTGAGAACTACTGATTTAGTAGCAAGCTTTTCTAACTAAGTAGTCTGGTATTTTGGCTAGTTAGATATTTGGCAACTCACTAAAGTTTTATAACTCCAGATGAAAATGTTCTAGAATTGATTATGATAATGGTTACATGAATAAACTGAAGACCATTGAATTGTACATTTTAATTGGGTGAATTGTTGGGTATATTAGTTATATCTCAAGAAAGCTGTTATTAAAAAAGTGTATTACTATACTTTATAAAATTACCATTTTTGTTGTAGTACAATACAAGTAATAAGTAATGACTTAATCTCCTTAGCAATGATATTTATTAAGAAGACTACACAATGGGGCAGTTTCCTCACCTATATTCTCAACTTCTGTCTGTGGCATATCTAGAATGTTAAGTCATTCTATTAATATGTAGTGAATTAACAGGCTTTAAAAAAAAGTCCTTGGTGAGTAAATATGGTAGAGCCATAAGTAGACAACAGGATATGAAAGTGATTATTCTAGTGTCAGCAGTAGGCTAAAGCATTTGGTTTTTGAAGCCCTGCCTCCACTGTGTGTGTGTGTTTTTGTACGTGTGTGCATGTTTATGTGTATGGTTTTGTAAACACCTGGAAATATCACTATATTTAGCAAGGCTTAGTGATTCAGTATTTCTGTAAAAATAAAAATTTTTTTTGCATTCATTTGATTTAATTTCTGCCAACTTCTTTATGGTTCGGGTAAGCAAGCACTGTCCAGATGAAGCAAGCTTTCATTCGATGCCTTAGTGATTTGCCTATCTTTTCTGTGATGAAATATTTCAGGGAAATGTTGCACAGATAATGGTTTGTTTTTGGTTGTTTTCTCTTTGCTCAAACTACCATTATTACACGGCCTCATATGTTATATTTATGTATTAGTAGGTCAGTTTGTAAGAAATTGCATCAGAGTATATGCTAATGTAATTTGGACATGTGTTGGGTCATATGACCTAAAATCAAGACTCAATTCTAAGAGTCTCTTTCCCTTTAACTAATTTTTGTTTCTTGGAACAATTCCGTAGATTATGTAGTAAGAGGAGAGACTCAGTTTAAATTAAGAGGGTAATTAGTTTCTCTTCTCCTTTTATCAGCAAGTGGTAGAACGTCATCATCTGTGCAAGCCTTACTAAACATTAATAAACTGCACAGGTGTGCTTTGGCTCTGTTTTTACTTCTCTAAGAAGCAGGTCTGGTTGTCTATCTTTTCTTTTTTCCTGCCTGCTGATTATACATTTCTAGATGTGATCCTTCTGAGCAGAGTGTGTTGTCTTCTTCAGGAAGAAGGCATATTTTCCATGGACAACGTACTTAAGAGCAAGGGAAAGGGCCCTTTTGGTTTGAGACTCAGGATGGCCATACTGTTTCTAAAAAAACTAGTGCGCAAAAGCGGAAGGGACAGTCTGCTCCATTACCACTCTGTTGCATGCCTGTTATTGTCATAGGCTCAACTGCTAATGAAACATGGCCATCAGGCAAAATAAATTAGGGTGCAAAACTTAAATTAATGAAATAAATCAGGAGGCAACTCCTTAATGGACCAGGGAATTGTCTTGACATCAATTGGTGGGTGCCCAGTGTTGCCCCTGTCTTTGGACAGCACATGTGAATACCCAGGGTGCATCATTGGTTGCTTTGGACTAACTATAAAAGAGCAAGGGCATTTATTTCATAGTCCTCTCCTCCGAGTTCCCTGAGCGTTGAATACCAAGGGGCTTCTTTCTTCCTCTACTGGTAAATGTTCCAGCTTTTCTAAAAAGCTGAATTAAAAATTATTTTTTTATGCTTCTAGAGGAAGTGAGAGCCCAAATGATTTCCTAATGCATCTCTCCATGGTGTGGTTGTTGAATGCTCCCAAGTTAGCCTTTTGGAAATGATTAATTTTAAGATCCTTGCTGGATGGTATTCATGCTAATAATGAGATCCTCAGCAGGTACTATGTTTTATGTTCAACATCTACATTTCCTCCCAAGAGAGGATTTGAACTATGTGAACAATGCATAGGGTTGGCTTGCTTGTATGTGTTTGTGTTTTCAATTGTGCTCTTTCTCTTCCTTTCCAAAAAGGGAAACGTTTATCTAAGGTGAGTTTTCATTTTAATGAGCTCTCAGATGCTACAGGAACAGTGAACTTCTAAAAATCTCTGCTAGCTTGATAACCGCTCTACCCAGTGGATTCACTAACTCTTGTTTTCCATGATATTGTCCCTCCTCAAGATCCTGCCACAGTTTTATGCTTACTCGGCAGGCACGGAACCATGTACATGTCCTCCTTGGTATTCCTCATGTCACTGTTTGAAATATTGGGGTGATATTGACTCAAAAAGCACGTTGTGTTCTGCAATTCAAATGCCCATGTACTTGGTGAGACAGCCCAGATCACAACTTAATTGGAGCGCCACTTGCTCCGTCCCTCCAATACCTTAATTCTTTTACCCCAAAAGATAATTATTTTTAGAGACACAAATAAAGAAGCCACATGAGTAAAAGCAAAAAATAAAATAAATAAAAATCTTGACATTAACCTTGAAAGAAGACTACTACAGCTTTCACTCAACTCACTTGAAGTAGTGTTTGAGTACAGAGTAAACAATAGGTAAAAAGTCCCCCCGACGCCACCCCCTGGCCCCGCTTCATGAGAGATACAGTGAATGGTTTTTAATGCTGTACAACATTCAAAGAAGGAAAACACTAATAAAATCCAAAAGCTGCGGTAAACCCTTGAGCAGTTCCCTCGTTTTCAGCCATGTGACAGTGTGCAGATCTCTGTCCTTGGTGTGGCCGGCTTCAGAGCATATCTGCTGTCCCTTTCCACGCCACACACCTGCCTGTAGAATCATCTCCTGATGAAAATGAAATGAGGTTGAAAATGGCATTTCCGATCCACCCTGGGCCTTTTCCTCCACTGTAAATTTAATTTGTTGCTTTCCCATAGGGAGGGCCCCATGAGACACTCCATCCAGGGGGAGTATTTATTGGTTTACTGAGGCCTTCAGAGTGCTTTCCAAAGTGCATCCCCTCACGCCCCACCCTGTGCATTTATAAAATAGCGGCTCATGATGATGTGCAACTGAAAAATCTGGAATGCTTACATTCGTGCTTTTTATAATGTGAAATAATCAACATTAAAGAAAATCTGGGGGTGGATTTTTATTCTGAAGAGTTCTTCTTAAAATATTATTATTATGACACCATTATGCATTCCAAATAATATATCAAGTCCCGGTTTTCTCTAAGGAAGGGTGCGTGTAGAAATGTCACCATTTATAAATATAAATAATTAGGGGTGTGTGTGTGTGTGTGTGTGTCTATAACTGAGAGGCTAAAATGTTTCATATCTTTTTTATACAAGGAGCTCTGTTTCATAGGAAATGAAATTAAAGCCCCGGTTTTGCAGTCTGCACTGACTTATCTATTAGCATAAGGACTTCATTCATGGCCGTGTCCTTGCTTTTGCTGTAGGCTTAGGGAATGTAGGACACAGGTCGTATCTTCTATTTCATGTGGATGTGTATCCTCCAGATCAGTGCAGGGACCTTGTAGATATACAAAAAGTGCTTCTGGTTGGAATGAATAAGCATTGCAAACTGAGTCCACTTCTCTAAGAATCTAGGACCTCCATTAGTCTAGCTACTCAAGCCAAAAATCTAGGAGTTATCCCTATATCATCCCCTCCCCTTCCACTCACTTCCCAGTCACCTCCAGACTAGATCCTGAATTATTCCATTTTCTCCATCATGTCTCCTTGTCATTCTGGTGCAAACTACCATTATCTTTTGTTTGGATTGCTGAACTACCCTATTAGCTTGTCCTTATAATACATTCTTTACTTAGCATAAATCAAGCCATTTTAATTTCCTGGTTGAAATTCTCCAAAGCTGTTTAGTGCTCATAGAATAAAACTTCAGCTGGTTCCTGAAATACTACACCCCATATGATTTAGCCTCTGTAGCTAAGGCTCCAACACTGTCACCTACCTCTTTCCCCCCCACTGATCTACCTTGGCCATTTGGCCCTCTTGTACCTCCAACGTGTCAGCTAAGTTTATTCCCACCTTGACCTCTGTGTCAGCTGGTTCACTGCCTGGAATGCTGTTTTCTTCTAATTTTCCTGTGGCTGGATTTTGAATATTCAGGTATCAGCATAAATGCACCTTCTTAGAAAGGCTTGCCTTGGCTTCCCAAGGTAACATAGCGATGTCACTCTGTAGTTCATTATCCTTTCACTTCTTTAAAAATATGTTTTTTATTGACTTCAGAGAGGAAGGGGGAGGGAGAGATAGAAACACCACACACTAGGGATCGAGCCCGCAATCTGGGCCTGTGCCCTTCACCGGAATTAAACCCGGGACCCTCCAGTCTGCAAGCCAACACTCTATCCACTGAGGCAAACCAGCTAGGGCATCCTTTCATTTTTTAATGCATAGCATTCATCTCCTGATATTTTATTATTCATCTATTTACCTAATGTCATCTGCTTCTGATACTTACATGTTACCTTTGTGAAAGTAAGGACTATGTGTCCTGTATTTTATGCCTACAACAGCGATTTTTTTCAACAGGTGTCCCACAAGAATTTTTAAAACATGCAGTGCCCAACTATTTAGTCGGGGTCACTAATCTCTTTTCCCTTAGATGGTCAAATAAAAAAATGACAAGAGCCAACACAATAATAGCCGTTTGGTGTGAATAAGTCAAAATTATACCTTTTTTTATTTTGTCAGCTTGGCAAAAACATATATTTTTTGGTGTGCTGCAGAATTTTAGTAATTAGTTTGTGTGTGCCATGAGAAGAAAAAGGTTGTCCAGCATGGAGTATACACCCAGTAAAACTGAATAAACAATTGAAGCTGAAAATCTCCAAACAAGATGGCTTTAAGTATTGAACTACTGGAGATAATTATCTCAGTTATTTTGGTGAGTTAGTGTCAGGACTGAGACTAGGGTAAGGTACCACTAAGATACTTGCCATGGATACAATATTTAATGCAGCTTCTCAGAGGCTAGAATGGTACAGCACTGGTATTGATCCTTCCTGTGTTTATTTAAAATTGTGATATTTTGTTCATCATGGATTATTTTGGCAATAATTTTGATACTTTAAAAAATATTCTATTGAAATATGGTTTCTTTTAAATATCATTATTAAACTAAATATATAAAATACTCTTTCTCTTGAACCTGGTATTCTCTCATTTTCCCACTTGCTTTTGCATTGTGAGTTATAGCTAGTATTGATTGACTACTTAGATGTACCAGACACTGTGCTTCACTTGATTATGTCACTAAAAACTCACAGCAGAGCTGCAAAGTAGGTAGGAATATTGCTTTGCGAGGACAGGTAACTGACCCAAGGCCACAGAGCTGTAAAGAGACGGAACCAGGATAGGCAGCATATGCAGAAGGTGTCATGTGGGTAGAAATAGACTTACAAGTGGGAGTGAGAAGACCATCTATAATAATAAAAGTGTAATTTGCTACTTGAACCGATATCCTTCTGGATGAAGCCCAGGCTGCGAGGGAAGCCCGGATGCCAGAGGGAAGCTGGTGCCAGCTGCTGGGGAAGGAAGGCCTACTCCTGCATGAATTTCGTGCATCGGGCCTCTAGTCTTCAATATTCTGGCTTATTTTCTCTACTGTTTTGCAGAGGCCTTTAAATGTGCAATGAGTAAAGGAAAGTTTGATCTGCTAGCTGGGTAGGGACGTTGAGGAAGAAGCAACAGAAGGAACATTAGTGAGCTGCTTTTGGAGAGTTGGTTCCATATATTTTATTGATCACCATTTGGGAGCCCATTAGGGGATATGAAAAAACCACATGTTTGGATCAAACACTCCATAGCTTTAAAGTGTACAATGATTTTTTTGGGGAAAAGTTTTGGGGGATTAAAAATATTATTGCATACCATACATAAAAATATAGAAATGAGTTTAGTGTAAAACATAAATTCATAAAAGCTAGAATAAATATATCTGTGGGCCTTTTTTAGAAACATAAATCAATTAAATCAAAGGAAAGCACAGATGAATTAATACAGATTTTAAATTTATGTACCAAGTTTGTCAATAGATGAAAAGAAAATGACAAGTTGGGGAAATATTTAAAAAATATTTTTATTGATTTGAGAGAGGGAGAGAGAGATAGAAACATCAATTATGAGAGAAAATCATTGACTGGCTGCCTCCTACACGCCCCCTACTGGGGATCAAGCCTGCAATCCAGGCATGTGCCCTTGATAGAAATTGAACCCAGCATCCTTCAGTCCACTGGCTGACACTCTGTCCACTGAGTCAAACCGGGTAGGGCATGGGGAAGTATTTGTAACCAAGGGTTAATTTTGTTTTAAAAACTAAATTGTTCTAAGAGATCAATGAGAAAGACACTGAGTCCTCAAAAAACAAACAAACAAAAACTAGTTCATAGAAGAAATACAAGTGACTAAGTAGGAAATATGCTTCATAAATAAAGATGTAAATTAAAACAAAGACTTATTTTTGTCTCCCAAATTATAGGTTTTAAAAAAGTCTAGTGTTAATTTTAAAAAAAAGGGAGGGGATAAGAAGAATCTGATGTGTGTGTCAGTGGGACATACTATATGATAGATCCGTGTGTATAACTTGTTCACTTAATTGCATTTCTATGATGTTCTTATAAGAGAGTAGAAGTTCAGGTCAAGTTTTTCTTTAGGGATGTTTATCAATTTTTTCAAACACCTTTAGGATTGCCTTTCGGAAAATCATTATTAACCATTTCTGAAGAATAATTAGTGCCTTGGGATAATTATCACAATATGCTGAGTGAAAAATAACAACACAGCAGTTTTAGAACAGTTTTAGAACAAGAACAGAAAAAGTACATTTGCCTAGAAAAGGAGACAGGAAGGAAATACATTAAAATATTTAAATTTCAGAAATTTTGAAAATTCTGTTTTTCTGAATTTCCTATAATAAATATTTATAATTTTTATGAGTTGGAGAAGTGCTTTTTAAAAAGAAAATTGTGAGGACCGAAGATTAGAAGCTCTCTACACAGACAGGAGACCTTGGTAGAATCTAGTCCATCTTCTTCCTAGTTGTCAACCAGCAGAATTCTGGAACAAGTCATTTTCCCCTCCTTGTAAAGTGAGTTCAGGACTTCTTAGACGTCTCTGAAACACACCCAGAGTCAGAAGAGAGTGAACATTCACTGGAGAAGAAAAGATGGGGGGAGGTTGGGCAGGTTGGCTCAAAGTCATCCCCTGGAAAAGTTTTAGCATGAAAATTTTCGTAAACTTCCTGTTCTTCTCCAAACTATACTGATGTTAGTTTTTATTTTTTTTTTAAACTGAGATATAATTATTATACCATAAAATTCACTATTTTAAAGTGTACATTTTAATGACTTTTAGTAAATTCAGAAGATTGTAGAACCAGTGGATGCTGGTTTTTAACACACAGATATTTGCCATGGATATTCCATGTTACAACGGATTTTCCAAGAAAATCCTCTTCCACCTTTGAGTCACCTTGGAAAGGTTACCAGGTACTTTCCCAGGAGGATTTTACCACTTGGAGACATCCAGGACTCGATAATTTTCCAGATATTTTTAACAAAGTGCATTTTCAATGCATCTTGCGTCTCATTCCCTTAAAAACAACTTAGCTGGGTAAGTTGTTATTAATAGTCCTGGTTACTATAACCTACTCATCTACTCAGTTTCTACTCACAGTTGGTGAGACTAAATTCAGTTAATTTCTCTGCTGTTTTAAAAAACTGCTTTCTGCCAGAAGCATGCTGGGGATAAAGGGGGTGTGTCCCCGACTCTGGCCCTGAAAGGACAGACTTTAAAGGAGAGGAAACTGAGTGGTTTTAGAGCCACTCAGTTGGAGGGTCAGAGTTCCAATTTTAAGTGGAAGAAAATACACAGAAGGGAGAAGACATGTATCTCAGAGTACGTAGCCTGGAATATGGACAACACAGGGATTGTATTTTGGCTCAGTGTTACTAAATCATTTTTATCTCAGTACTGTTAATTCTTTTCAGGTGTGGGTTGACGGTGTGCTTATGGGTTGAAAAGTTCTCATTGAAAAATGTGGTTCTACTATACCCAAGTTTATGTGGAAGTAGCCCAAGTTTAGCTTTGGTGGTGCTGAGATTCCATATTTTAAACTATTGGCCTAAACTAGTGGACCTTAAAAGTGCAGTGCTTGAGTTATAATTGAGCTCTATGAGACTTGAGTTTGTTCTTCGCCGTTCTTTCTCTGGGTGCTGGCCAATCCAGAGGGCAGGGCAGGGTCATTTGGCCTGAGCCTTCATTAATTAAAGGCTACAGATACAGACTTCTGATGGTTTGACAATATCTCCAAATACAGTCATCAGAGGCACTGTCAGAATAAAACAAATAGATTAATTGTACAACTTTAAATACCATAGTGTTTATAACTCCATATTGGAATTTCTTCTTTTTCTTGGGAGCCTAGAAGAAGGGGCAGTGGGGAGGTGTACTTTCTACCTTTCTTTCAGGATAAAGAAATGGACCACGAGGACCCTTGAAGGTCCTGACAGTGCAATGTTCAGTAACTATTTTTCAGGACCCTGTGTGGAAAATAGGGACATCAGCCTTCTTCAGGGCAGTGACATTAATAACTGACATGTTTGGGGCATTGAGCAATTCTACGTGAATTGTGTTTCTCAGATCTTTTGTGGTCTAAGAAGCCGACTGAGGTAGCAGAGAAGGAACTAATGAGTCCACAATAGCTTTTTAACAATAAATAATAATTCATTGTCATTAAGAAGTTAATGTCTCGTTCAGATAGCGTGTGGAATAAGAAAAATTGACCTGCCTATACAGATTAATTGGACAGAATTATTTACACATTACATATGCAAATGGGCAGAATAGTTGGTGTAAAGTTTAGAGAGGCTTAGTATGAGCAGGATACTTGGATTAAGAACGGCTTTGTGGCCCAGGCTGTATGTGGAAACCCTCTTGTGTTGAAAGCCTAAAATGGAAGCATCAGATTGTGTGTGAGAGTGTGTATGACTGGTAGGTTGTATTCTAACAGCTCACAAAGGGATGCACTCCACAGTAGGGTATTAAATTCACATTTGATGTTTGTTCTGATGGAAGGGCATGCAAAGTGAACTGCAGATTGCTCACTGTGCTTTATCTTGATCCAATGGATAGGGAAGGGAAGAAAGTATCCCTCAAATCCAATTACACATGCTGGATGAAGTGGCTTTTTAAATAGAGTGAGTCTTAACTAGTCTCACTTCTGGGTGTTTTGAGGAACTGGAATAAGAAAAGGCAGAGTACTTGCCTAAAGCTACAAGTGACTTTTTTGGGGAAAATCTTCAGCCACATATATAGAGACAACTGAAGGAGAGAAGCAGAAGTTTTGTGGGACCCATACCCTTGTCTGTGTTGATATGCTTGTAAAAGTTACTAATTTGGTGGGAGATTTATTCAAATTAGCAAAAATGAGACACACCCCTACACATACACACATATTTTATGTCAGGCTCCTTGCTAGATTTTATTTTATAAGTGTCTTTGGAAATAGTACATTTCTATTTCTTTAGATAGGTCAGGAGTTATTTGTGCCCTATGCTGTGAAAAGAGATTAGCCACCACTGCATTCATGAAGCAGTCTACTGGTGGAAAAGTTGGCTTTCTTTCATTCAGAGTTAAGTAATTGTGAAATCTCTCATGGCCTTAGAAAATAACATAATTTTATATAATTTGGGAATTGCTGGGGCTTTTTATTGTACCAGATATTTTCTTCATACTAATCCTGAGTAGATTGTTAAAATGCTCATTTCAAACCCCTGAGAATATTGTATAAGTCTATAAAAATAGAAGTACACACTCTTTGGGTTATACATTTGTTAAGAACAAGTGATTTTGTTTCCATGCCAAAACTTTGCAGAACAAAGAAGCTGAGTTTTTTGCTTGGTTAATAGTTTAGTTCACATCTCGTCTTTTGGATTAAATCCAGCTTTTTTAGTTGACTGCTTTTATCATTCTGCCTATAACACTTGGGTAACACAGATTTTCTTCTAAGTGAAGCTTCACTTTGAATTTGCTGCAATTTATATAATTAAATCAAAGTGTGAACATTAAGTTCATGAGTGAAATTTACATGGGAGGGATGGGATGGTCAGTCAGTTGAAATACGGGACCAAGATTCAAAATGGGTCCCCATTAATGAAGTAGTATTCAGAAATTCAAAATTAGTTTAAATGGATAAAAGTGAGGTATAGTCCAAGGGGCAGTAGAAGTTAATGATCCTGAATTTGTGGCAGCTGTGAACAGTCGGCCCTTGAATAACTTGGGTGTTTAAGGGCGCTGACACAGAACTACAGTTTCTCCTCCACATAAGCAGACTCCCAACCATGCAGCTGACTTCTGAACAACAGGGGTTTGATCTGCTTCCTTATAAGTGGACCTGTGCAGTTCAAACCAGTGTTATTCAAGGGTCAACTGTAGTGACAAACCCACATTAGGCAACTGAAGGCTGGGCTTGAGCCCTCATGCTGGGCGCTACTAGCCAGGTCATCTTAGCCATGATGCCTCACCTCTTCAAGGCCTTTTCTTTTGCATAAGATAAGGATGATAAACACAACTACCTTACAGATTTTTGAGAGGATAAAATGACTATTTCAGAGTGCTTGGCAAAAACATAAAGGACTGAACACAAATTGCTTTCCGTTTCCTTTACAAGAGAAGGGGATATTCAGGAGGTGGAGGCCACTGTTTCCCCTGTCCACATTGGAAATTGGACATAGACAGAAGGGTGAAAAGAAGGAGGGTACACATGCATGTTCTGGAGGACAGGTACTGGATTTATTAGTACTTTGAGGGAGAGTCAGGAGTCTGGATTCCTATTTGGACTCTATCATTTCTCCATTGTGATTGCCCTTCAGAAGAGTGTTAAGTGCCCAGCTGGTGTGGCTCAGTGGTTGAGCATCAACCCATGAACCAGGAGGTCACGGTTCAATTTTTAGTGGGGCACATGCTAGGGTTGCAGGCTGTATCCCCAGTAGAGTGGGTGCAGGAGGCAGCTGATTAATGATTCTCTCTCATCATTGATGTTTCTATCTCTCCCTCGACAAAATACCCCTCCAACACAAACAAACAAACAGAAGAATGTTAAGAGTATAACTAGAAGCAAGTGCTTTGTAAATAAGATTTATTGAGAAAGGGCAGAGGAAGAAGAGGGTACCCTCCGTTTCCTTGCCTTCCCACTCCTTATTAAGCTGCTTCATCTTTCCTTTTGGTATTGTACCACTCAGGTCCCAGCAGAAGACATATGGCTGGTCCAGCTGGGTGACTAAAGAGAGTTTTGTACGGGGACTCTTTATAAAGGTGTGGGCCAGGTAGATAACCAGCGAGGGTTGTTGCAATAACCAGGGCCCCACAATAGCTGGGCAAGGGGAGGGTATAGGTACAAGAACGTGGAGAGGGCCACCCAGCTGGGGCTGGGACCTCTTGGAGGGGACACAGCATACCTGTGGGCTCTTACTGGGAGGGAGCTGGGGGAATAAATGCTCCATTTTCATTCTCCTGTTCCCTGGTCTCCCCCTGGTGTCTCCCACGGACTTAATCCAAGTGGAAGAGTGAGGGCAAGAGAGATGTTAAGAAATCCTTGCTGGTCTGCCTCCTGGGGCACCAAGCAAGAAGAGGAAATGAAGAGAGGGACTTTGGGTGTGTCTGGGGCAACAGGAAATTATCTTACTTTGGAGTTGATTTTTGGATTCTTTTTTGCGTTCATTGACTGATCCCACATCTTAGAGACTGCATTAGTGTGCTGCCCAGGGGCTTAGTGACTAGGTCCAAAGAGTTGCCATGTGTAGACTGCTCTTGCATGATGTAAGTGAAACACTAGCCAAGGTGTAGTTTGTGCTTCATCTACTCTCTTGTTTTTATTATTTTGTTTTTGGAGGATGAGTATGCAAAAGCTTCTTGGATAGTCAGGAGGGAGGCCTTGCTGCCTGATTCTCTTTCCTTTTCTTCTCATACCGTTAACCTCACACATGAAGATTTCTTATTGCGGTGGGAAAAAACGGCAGAGATTCTGATTTCATGGTTATGTCTTTAGTTGGGTTCTCAGAGCAAGCCTCTGCGATGGGGATAATGCACAAGGAAGCAATCTAGTTTTTCTCCCCTACATCCTTTGTATTGCTTGGGAAAGTGAAGGTACCAGTTTCTTTCTATAACTTGTTTGTTGATCATGAGAAACAATTTCACAGCTTTATTTCCATTAGAGATACTACTTGTTAGATACTCCCCTCCCCCCAATATTCATGGTTGGAATTATCCTCAGTGCCCCCGCCCCTCCAAATCAGTATTTTGCTGCCCAGAAAAATCTTCATTCCTGTCGGTTTACTGTGCTCTCTGTATACCCCGTTTTCAAATAAGAGAAAGTGTCTAGAAAAGGTTAGGCATTTTTCACTGGTCACCTTCTGAGCAGCTTTTGTGTAAGAGCATTGTCATTTCCAAGCCCAAATCCTGGCCCAAGCAAACAGCCTCCTGGAAGCCGTTCAGCTACTCCCTAGGGAAGAGCTTTATCAAGTGTTTCTTCTGTTCAAAAGATGCTGTTTTCATTGTGTTTCTTAGAAGATACATGGTTATAAATCACTATCAAAATTCATGCTGAGTGGTCTCCGATGGGGTGACAGTTGTTGTTTTTTAAGCTCCTCTGCCTCTGAAATGAACTCTCATCCTCAGATATGGCTAAGTGTTCACCATGGGTGGCATGTCCACCCCGTGATGCCGCTCTGTTCTCCTGTGATGTCCCTCTGAGCAGGCGGTTGGGGAATGTCAAGTCCCAGCTGGCATTTCTGGTTTAGTGTCTGGGAGACTGTGGGGAAGTATCATGGTCTGTTGAGCTTCTGTTGTCTATCTTTCAGGGACTGGAGAGAGTGGCAAGAGTACATTCATCAAGCAGATGAGAATCATCCACGGGTCGGGATACTCTGACGAAGACAAAAGGGGCTTCACCAAGCTGGTGTATCAGAACATCTTCACGGCCATGCAGGCTATGATCAGAGCCATGGACACGCTCAAGATCCCCTACAAGTACGAGCACAATAAGGTAGGCGTGCTGCCCATGGGAACCACTGGTCAGCCATCCACATCTGAGATGCCTAATGGGCTTTTGAAATGTACATTTTTTTGTCTCACCTAATTGGGACTTTTAATAGTTCAATAGCTGTTTTTAAATATTTTTTCTTAAATCTTTAAAGTCACATCTATAAAAAATTAGAGTTGTGTTCTTAGCGATATCATTAAAAGGCTTATTTGGATGTTCGATGATAAATATGTGGATGTTTAAAATGTAGGGGCACACATTCCTTTGAGAAGACAGTTTGGAAGTTCAGGACAAACTGACTAAAGTGAGAGAATTCAGAGAAGAGGCATCTTGCTTTCATCTCTCACTCTTTGTGCTTCCTTGAAAAAAGAATGAAAATAGCTTAAGACCATTCTGTCTGGTTTAATTTTGGACTTTGTGACTTCCTTTCAGTAATACCACAGGCTTAATTTTATTTTTAAATAGGTTCACCTATCACTTCCAATAACCTTTCAAGCATGTTCCTCTGCAATAGTGTTAAAGTCATGGGAACTTCTAAAATCATTTGACAAAGGGTTAGGAAAAAGAAATAGAAATGTGCAGCATTTTAGA
The DNA here is from genome assembly GCA_004026665.1 of Murina feae. Lineage (NCBI taxonomy): Eukaryota > Metazoa > Chordata > Mammalia > Chiroptera > Vespertilionidae > Murina > Murina feae. The sequence continues at coordinate 40,267 of PVJC01000550.1, forward strand.
AAACAAACTTTCCCAATATCCAGCATTAGCTCTTAATTGAAATAGAAAACCACGTTTATATTTGGGTGAAAACAAATGCTGTCATTGCTCACCCTCCGGATATTATAGATAAATGATTCCACACAAGGTGGGTGCGTCTGCTGGTGGCTCCAGGTGTGAGTGACACTGCTGTTGCCCCTCAGAAAGCTCTCAGCTGCCCATGGTTACACCAGGGAGGACATCTGTGCAGAGGCCCCCCAGCCCGAGGGAAAGGGAGTCTATTTGGAATTTGTAGAAATGCTTTACAGTCTGTTTTCTTCCATTCTGTGAATCAATGCTTCCAATGACATACACAGTCTTATTCCTTAGGGCTTTTATCTTACAGTAAGCTGGTAAAATCTCACCTCTTTTGACAAAATACTACATTTGCACCAACAGTTATTTTAGTGCCTTCAATCAGAACTTCCATTCTCTCAGTATTATTCTTCATAATCTACTCGAGGTATTTCCATATATCAGGACCAGTCGGTAATAGCAAGGAGTTGGCATGCCCAGTGTGACTCATAACTAGATTTAACTCATAAAAATGAATTATCGGTGAAATAAAGCGGTTTTGTATACCTTCACTTCTGTTACCATCTAGAAGTTTCTAACTATATAGATCATCTTAAAATCAGACATTTCCATTTCTTGGGTTGTTCCTTGAAATTAACGGACTGTTTCTTGTCTAATGATATCCTCACACTTTTTTTTTTAATGGCAACAAGAAAGTCTCTCCACAGTTATCAGAGAGACCCTCACAAATGATCCTTCCTGCTGCTATTCTCAAGAGTGAAAGTATCTGGGCAGGTTTGTGGGCCTGGAACTGGGGCACCTAAACCAGATGAGACTGCCTGCATATCTGAATCTCAATTTACAAGGTCCAGGGTTCCCCACTCCCTACCACCACCACTAATGAAATCTCGTGTAATACATTTCTGAAGCAGGCAACATGCTAGTTTTGTGGCAGTTGTGAGACAGTTCTGTTGAAGGAAATTTTCTTAATGCCAGTGACTTTTCCAAACTATAGTTGGTGGATAGTATGATGACCTGATGAATGTTGGCTGAGTTATCACATGTATGGGGTGATTGATGTGTGGCAACAGATACATGTTACCAATTTACACCTTATCATAGTTTCCATAAATTATACAAAAAAAAAATCTTCTTTCTTGGATGCTCCAGAGAATCCTTTAGGATCTTGCCTTGATGTTACATTTTCATATAAAGATCATTTATTGTACAGTCATGTAGAAGTAGAAAGTGGAGTGGAATTTATGCCTTCTTCATTTAACACATTGAAGAATACTTAACTGTGTGTGTTATTTGAGCTCTTTGTGGCAATTCTAGTTAAGTAGCCTTTACTGTGTTGAATATCATTCAGTTAGAAATCAATATCCTAAAAATTATGTTAATATAATTTTTCTCAAATAACATAATTATTCTGTGAAATCTTACCATGTCTCTTGGTTACTTAACACACTTTCTAAAAAAGTGACATTAGTGTTTGCTGACTTCTGAATTAAACATTCTTTAATATGTTTAATCCCCTGTAAGTCATAATGTAAGTTATTTTCACATTTGTTCCATCTTCACTACAACATCGGTATTCTAATGCATCACACTCCCCTTGCTTCATCCATTAACTTCCTGAGCTCTGCCCACTTCTTGACTTTGTTAATACTTGTTAAGGAATTATGTTCTCTCCTTCCTGTTCCACCCAACTGCAGCTTCCTCCTAGAGTTCTCTACTCGCCCTTCCCATAGCACCAAGTAATCCCACCCTCCTTTAGCAGAACCTCTAGTGGAGTATTTATAATTGTCTAGCTTGTATTATTATGACAATTTGGTATTGATCTGATTTCCTGACTAGACTCAGCTGAGCTCCTTGAAAATAAATGTTATGTCAGTTTCATCTTGGTATTCTTCATTGTCCCTGGCATTGTGTCCTATGCACAGTAGAGCCGTGGTTCTCAACCTTCTGGCCCTTTAAATACAGTTCCTCGTGTTGTGACCCAACCATAAAATTATTTTCGTTGCTACTTCATAACTGTAATTTTGCTACTGTTATGAATTGTAATGTAGATATCTGATATGCAGGGTGGTCTTAGGCAACCCCCGTGAAAGGTTGAGGTCTGCTGCAGTAGAGGCTCTAAACAGGCCTTGTTTTATGAATAGCTAAATCATTTGTAAACTTCCACAACTGGAAATCTCCTTTTCTGCTTCCAGTGTGGTTGAGATGATTATTCAGATAAACAAATGTCAAAATTGTTGATCTGCATAAGAGAAGAAATGCAGTGTGCTGTAGAAATTCACAGTTCAGAAAGAGGCAAGGGAATTGCTGAGGGGGACACTGGAGAAGAGGAATGGCTGCAGTGAATGTGCAGAATAAGGCATGTGCACTCCTTGAGCAGAATTCTTCTAGAGAAGAGCTGGAAAGTGAGAACCAGAGCATTGGTATAGGATATGCTCGTGAAAGGTTTTGAATCCAGACTAAGATATCTGAGTTTTAGTTTCTCGTGTTCATGATAAAAATAACACTTTGTGTTTTAGTTAGAATGTTCTACAGAAGTTTTTGGTTACAGTATGCTTTATATTTTATAAATAGTTTAAAGGATTTAATGTGCATTTTATTAGCAATTACTGGGAAGCAGTGCCTTGTGATTTATATTATTTTGTGACATTAAAGCTATAAAATAAATAACCATTTCATTTTTTAAAAAGCTTCTTTGTACCACCTGCCACATTGGCCATACTCTGTGTTAGTAGCATAAATAAAAATAAAGACTTTCCAGGATTATCCAGCCTAACTTTATACTTGCTTCTGAGTTCACATATTTTATAAGGCAAAGCATAACTTACAAATGATATGGCCTATTCTTAAACTGGAAAACTACTCGAGTTTTTTGTTGTTGTTGCTGTGGAATGGTTCTGGTTATGGAACGCACACCAGAATATTGGAATTTCTTTTGCTCCTGTGTGTTACTAGATTAAATCAAGAGTCCCTCTGGTTAGGTGGGGGTAGAGAGGAGTGGAAGGGATGAGGGGGTACTATGCAGTGGCTACTCTCCCCCACCCCCACGTCCCCCATAGCATTAAATAATCCCACCCCCCATCCTTTCCTTGGATTTTCTTTGCCGAACAAATAATGTTTATAGGTGAGCTGCTTGGACTCAGCCCATGTCAGGGACTTCACTGTGAGCTAGGGTTTGTTTCTTCCACAGTGGTACTTTGCCGTTTCCCTAGTCACAACTGTTGATAGCTGATGTTGAAAGGGATTAAGTATTTGTTGCTTAGTCAAATCAAAAGTTACATTTAAGGCTTTGCTAAGTGGAAGGAATTGGACTATGAGATTACTGGATCATTCATTACTTTCCAAAAGGGAGAATTTTCATTCCTATTGCATTTTTATTTTCTTACATAGATGTACTTTTTAAAAATTATTCTCTGCTTTGCTGCTGAAATCAGCTCTTAATAAAAAGGAAGAGGTGAACAATTTCTGTGCTTACCTGGCTGAGAACTGTCTGGAAGGTCTACATGGGGAAGGAGCAGCTCGTTAGGTTCTGACCCTGGATTTTGTATTTACTTACTGCCTGTACCTGGCAGTTGGCTTGCTTCCTGCATTGCTACTCCTTTGCACATGCATGTGCCTTGTTTTCCCAGTCAGATTGCTGATTAACTGTTTTTCTAATTTGTTTCTCCTCCACAACATGCTGCAAATGTGGTAGGGGTTTTTGTTCATGGAGTGGATTACTCCAGATGCAGATCCTGGTGTCCCTTTATCGTTGCCTCATGCTTTCTGTGAACTGTGACATCAAGATATTCTTATGCCAATTTCCAAGTATCATCCGGCTGCAGCTTCCTTTGCCAGTGCCAGAAAGAGAAAAGCATCTGATGCAGTGCTTTTTCAAGGAGTCCTGCTCATGTTGGGTGGACGGCGTCACCTTCTCTTCTGTTCAAGTTTCCACTTTTGGATTTATGACCACGGCTTATGTGGCACCTAGGCTGCTGCTGCCTTCGACTCCCCAACCACCAGTGCACAGGCCCTACACTGTGTGTCCTTTTTCTCCTGGTCCAAAGGCCAGGAGGACAGGTTGCTACAGTTCCTGCTATTCTCTGTGAATCCTTCTAAGAAAGGACGTGTCACAGGGGAAGAACCTTGTTAAACACAGTTATAGCTTTCTGAATTTTCTGTACTTCCCGAAAAATCCAAGATCTCAGAAGCCGTTTTTTAAAAGAAAGATGTAGCCAAGATCTTGGAGAATTTGCCAACTTATTCCTGCCTTTGATCTGATGAATAAGTAATTTCTATACTACTCTTTTCACCATGAGGGAATTTTCTTAGTTTACAGAATGCCACAAGCCTGATTTGATTTTAATATTTCTCACTTACATAATAAGCACATACTAAAAGCAAAAGTTAATCAGTACATGTTTCAATCTATTCCTCTGAAGAGTTGTATCAGTTGAGGTTCTCCGCTCGCAAGCAACAGAAGCCAGCCCTAGCTAACTGAAGCAGAAGAACTTGTGGGACTAGGAGGGTCGCTCTGAGAACTGAGGAGAAACCAGAGGACTAGCTCTTAGAAACCAGGGCAGGTGTGAGGAACTCATCTGTGAGACAGATGAACTCTGACCCTATTTGATCCTCTTTCACTCCACTCAAGATACAAATTCCCAGGAAAACTTGCCTGATTAGGCTGGGCAAGCCTGGGCAATTTGATTGACAGCCTCTGAGGAAAATGCGGCTCAGTTAGTAGAAGAAGGGGGATGATGCTGGCACAAACCATAATTATCCACTGCAAAATCACACTGTCAATTTAGAAAATAAATTGGAATGTGGATTCTCTGTAGAAGTAAACTGTTCAGTTTTGCTCAGCATTTGCTAAGTCCTAAAGTACAGCTGCTTGCTTATTCTGGGCTTGTTTAGCTTGGGGAGCTGGAGAAGGTTGATGGGTTTGTGATTTAGTAACAATTACAAATAAAATGAGCTGAGTTTGGGCTCAAGCACTGCATAACTGAGTTACCTTGGGATTGGCACATTTCCCTAAGCCTAAATTTCTTAACTCTCTAAGCCTGAACTTCCTCATCTGTAAAATGGGACAGCACAGGTGAGAATAATAGGGTTGTTTCAAGTGCTAAATATATAATGTATATGAACATGTTTTACACATGATTAAAAAGGAGTTTAAAAGTTATAAATGAATTGTCATCATGGAGACAATTCTGGAGAAAATGAAAACTGTTAACTTTCCATTTTTATTAAAAATAAAACAAACAAAATAATTTAAATAGCATGACCAGATTTAGGAGATTTCTAAGAAAAACTTTCCTCTGAGTGACAGTCGTTGAAATGGGATACCAAGGGAGGTAGAAAAATCTCCTTTTCTGGTTGTGTTAAAAAATAGAATGTATTTTTAACATCTGAAATTCTTTAAGGAAATTTTGTTGAAATAAAAGATGGACTAGACAACCTCTGAATCTTTCATCACACTATTTTTTCACATGCTGATTCTTTGATTCCACAACTCTAACGGTTAAAGGTATTTTAAAAAAATATATTTTATTGATTTTTTTTTACAGAGAGGAAGAGAGAGGGATAGAGAGTTAGAAACATCTATGAGAGAGAAACATCAATCAGCTACACTCTGCACACTCCCAACTGAGGATGTGCCTGCAACCAAGATACATGCCCTTGACCGGAATTGAACCTAGGACCCTTGAGTCCGCAGGCCGACGCTTTATCCACTGAGCCAAACCGGCCAGGGCAGTTAAAGGTATTACCTTTAACTCCTACCTTTTTTTGAACTTTGTCCATTCCAGAGCACTTACAAATGAAAAAAAAAAAAAAAAAGGCAGTAAAAATATTCAATAGCCCAATGGAGATTTTTCTTTCTTTGTATCTAAACCCTATAGTAATTACAATATTTACATTTCTGTAGCCTTTTTTTTTTTTTTTTTTAAGCGGTGTTTAAAGTTCAAAATCAGATACAAGATGGTGAATACCAGAGGAAAAAAAGGGGCAGGTGGGGAGGTAAGAGAGGATAATGGGGGTGTACATGGTGACAGAAGACTTGACTTGGGTGGTGCACACACAGTACAATATAAGATGATGTATTATAGAATTGTACCCCTGAAACCTATATAATTTTATTAAACAATGTCACCTCAATATAGTCAATTAAAAAAATCAGATGCAAGTTTTGTAGGCATTGTTAGTGATATTTTAATTGCATTGTTGGCTACTGGCCACCAAAGACAGCCTGCACTTTTTCACCGGGAAACTTTCTACTTCCAATTCTATAAATTTTGAAAGTATTTTTTCCCCCTAATAAGTAGTCTAAAGGAATCTATAGATTTTTTATGACTGACTTGATCTGTCCACTGCCTTTTTTACTGAGGTTGGCTTACCACTTTCTCTGAGGACTTTTATTGGGAGCTGAATCACCACTGACTTGCAAGTACCTATATCAACTGTCAAAGTCCAGTTGGATACTTTCCTTTTTCTTTTAGTATCTTTTAAATACTTCATAGCCACATTTGCTTCTCCTTCATCTATCCAGGTTCCATTGCAGTTCTTTATTCATTTTATATCCTTGACAGCCATGTAAAAATAGACAATGAATATGAGATTTTTTTATCCCTTGTTCTTGGCTAAAATTAATCTATAATCCTGAGGCATGCTATTATTGATGCAGAATGAGCATCTTGAGTTCAGAGGAGACTCTGAAGCCAAGAAAGACTTCAGCAACAGGCTGAGGCTGCGTTCTTTTCTCTTTTGGTGAGGGGTAATTTTTATATGCTGGAGAGCGCACAGTATTAAGTCCATGTATTTTACCAAATAATGTAATTGTTCTCCACAATGCAAACATCTTCCCTTCCTTAGGGCCTTTGTTTATGTCTTTATTCAGCCTATGTTGACTGCCTACCTACCTCTGTATGAGGACTTCTAGTTTTCCTAGATTAACAATGACATTTTTATTATCAGTTACTTTATTTACAAAGGGTGATGGAGCTGCTGTGTGGTCTTGTCATTATTCATTGGGGTTATGTTCCTTCTCACTTCAGCATTTCCTCTAACAAGGGTGGGAGCTGGACTATGAGCACAATGGGCTTCTACCAAGTTCTCTTCCCCTGCCCTCCTGTTTAGGTTAACATTGCTCTGCACCACCCAAATCTGGCTGATTGGGCACTAGTATCCCTTCTGATTTCATTTGTCACTGTCCATAGGATATTAGAAGGACTGAATAGCCTCACCTGGGTTTTTAAATTTTGTTTTGTGGTCTCCAGCTGCTGTGGAAATAGATAATCTAGTGAGGCTCAATGTGAGGGCTGTAGTCAGGTAAAAAGGCAGTGCAAGCTGGTTTTGCCCTTTTGTTAAGTTTTTTATTTCTATTATGTAAATTTTTAATTCATTTATGTCTTAATGAGGATATTGGGTAGCAACTCATTTAGGTGAAGTAGGGTTATTAAGCACAGGCAGAACTATAGATGTATGTTTCTCTCTATATATATGTGTGTGTGTGTATATATGTACACACACTTATGTATGATTGTTGTGCATTAGAAATGACTGTTGGACACTGTTTATATATGTGGGGATGAAGCTGATGGAACACTAGCATCCTCTCCATATTGTACACATATAATGACTGTCTTCAGATAATGTTTCTTTAGCTTACTTCTCTAGTCCGCTTTGCAGCCCATCTCATCTGAAAGTAATTCATCCCATGTGTCTGTGTCTTCAGCTACTTCACATTGGTTACAGTTGGATGAAAGGAAGAAAATTAACACTTGAGGACAGAGATAGGGCTTTAATTATTTAAATTAGCACAGTATTTGGCACATAGTTCCACTCTGTTAAATAAATGAGCAAAAGTATCTTTTATGTGCTTGTCAGTATAAACCAATTCGGCTGTTTTTTAAAAAAGTGCTCTAAGGAACATTACTGATTTGTCTAAACACACGAGAGAACGCTGCTTAAGCAATTTCCTTCTAAATCCCTTTCAGCTGCTCAGACCTTGGATGTCCAGGACTGACAGCCAGCATATAAAATACATGTGGCATAGTTTAACACATGTTAGTAGGAAGTTGTGAATCTGGTCATTTGGCTGTTCTTAGTTAACTCCTGGCAAAGCATCACATAAATACTTTCTTTTTTCTTTTAAACCAAGTAATGCATGATTTTCCCCTTAATTTTAAACCGGTACATCTACTTTCAATTAAAGAGGCAGAATGTATTTTTTGGAGCCAAGGAAAGTGACTGCCTAATGAAGTCTGAAGCGATCTAGTGAGGGTATGAGAAATGCTAGCACTTTCCCTTTTCACTCTCACCCCACTGAGGAAGTAATTTCAGTTTCAGGCTTACTTTCTGCTTTTGTAGACGTTTACGGTAGGGCTTGCTTTATATTTGGCAAATCAACAGTTTTGCTTACCTAAGTCATGTCTATCAAAGCCTAAAATCTTGTTGTTTCTAAGATACTGTACACTATATTGTTTTGCCCTAAATCAATTATGCTTGCTACATAATTGGGCCTTTAAATAGGATATTATTAATATAATCACGATCTTTATGAATATGTGTGTGTGTGTGTGTGTCCAAACACAAGTATCAGCAAATGTCCTTAAAAAAATAATGACATTTTTGTGTCCTGTTATAAGGACACCTATCTTTCAAGGGATAAGAATGTATTTTGTTAAAAGCTATAACTACTAACTTTGGTTGATATGTTGTAAACTTATACTTTGAACACATTTTCCTGATTTTATATTTCTTAGCGTGAATTTGCTAAGATAATGCCTTTCAGTCATTGCTACCACTACTTTAAGGTGATTATGCATTTTATTACAGTTTCATATTGTTTGAAATGAGAAATGACTTAGAGGAGTGACATTGCTGGCATGGCTCAAGAGACTTGGTATCTCCGCTGAGGTGAACAGAAGTAGATTGGTTGGTAGGTTATATGCTTCTTTCGATGTACACACATCCTCTGTGGTAAAAACTCTTAACAGTTTTGAGCTAAAAGGAGGATGTAGTGACAGTGGTAGACATTGGCATGTCTAGGTGGTGGTGAGCCGCCAGTGAGTGGTTCAGTGGTGGGAGTTCAGTTAGTCAGGGGATCGCTTTTGTGCATTCTTGAAGACTAGCCTAGCTTGCCCTCTCTGGACCATTATAAGCCATTTTTACTGTCTGTTAGTAGGCTCTGCCATGACAAAAGGGGTTAAGAGTGTGTAGCTATTTAGTTATACAGTACATTGCAGTCAAACCCTCACTAAAGTTGGGTGTGAAAATACTTTGGATTCTGTTATTCTTCAGTTGACCTTGATCCTGTATTCCAGGTTGTAAAGGAAAATTTGGTGTTAACAGTGCTGTCCGAGTTTTAGAAATTTTGATCTTCACAGGTCTGTATGGTACCCCCTCCATACAGTTGACATGGGCATTAATGAGAGAATATAGAGAGACTATCTAAGACTTTTAGGATGATAACATCCATATAGTAAGCATCTACTAAAGAGTTGTTATGAATTCTCCCAAGAAAGTGCTGGATCAGGAGAAGTATATGGGCCTTTGGGTAAAGTGCAGAATGTGTGAAGAAATTGTTGGTTGTTTAAAGGTGTTGAAGAGGCTGTGACTCAAGAATGAGAAATGGGTTCCCAGTATCAGGTACACCAGTGGTTTCCCAAATGCAGTAAGTAGCCTGTCCTCTAATGGGACCTAAGATAGCTAGTCTGGAATGTAATGGTGGTGGGGAAAGTAAGTAGAAGAGTAGAAGGGGTTCTTGGGTCCTTGTTATTCTGAGACTAAGGAGCCTCGAGAATCCGATAGTGTATCTTGTTTTGATTCTAGGCTGTTTACAGCTTAGAGAGGGCAGCCACTCAGGTGAGGAAAAGGAAAGGGGTGGAGTAGGAAAAGGGAGAGAAATAACCTTTGCCCAGTGCTTCTGGGCCTGATGCATTGCCAGGTATTTAATATGCTCAAAAGTATGAGGTGTAGGGAGTAGTGCTCTAGTTTCACAGATGAAAAATGGTTAAAACGTGCTTCCCAATTCACTCAGCTTGTAAGTTTATGGGGCTGGATTTTAAAACCAGAGTTGGGCTTAATAACTCCCTAAAGGCAATTCATGTACTTGACTCCATAAACACCTTTGGCACCAGGACACATACAGTTTAATTTCCTTATGAGAAAGAGTACGTGGAGTTCTATGCGGCCACTCCAACTTCTGCCAGGGCCAGAGGAAGACTGCTCTGCTCACTGCTCTGTCCTTGTACCCAGCACAGTGCCTGATCCCCAGCTGGCTGCAGTAAGTATTGTAGAACAAATGAATTGAAATAGAACCAAAGGGAGCTATGTGATACTATTACTATTGTGAGCCTTGTAAGCTCTTAGTTTTTAACAACTATTCATTTGACTTCTGCTTCCTGACTGTATACTTTTTTATTTTTTCCTTCTATTTTTGATTGAAAACATGGTTATTTGTTTAATGTCCAATTAAATTAAACCAACTACACCCTCAGAATTTTTTCATTTTTCTTCAGGCCAAAAGAAGTTTAAAACATGTGCTTTGCTTATAGGGACTTGCAGTTTTTTTGGAGGGGCAAGGTCACTCAACAAAACTTGTTTGCTTGTTTAATCTGCAGTCAAGACAAAGATTTCGACATGGAGATATATATATATTCTTTCTTCCTTTTTGTAATTTCCCTTTCTTTGTCCTCCCTCCTGTCATTCTGGGTGGTGCATGTAGTGATGCATCTGGCACTGTTGAGTGTCTGTCTTCCCATGGATGCCCATGGAATGGTCTTTTATGGAAGCCAGGGGAAGTGTCCGAGCCACTTGTGCACTCTTGGTCTGCCACCAGGTCTTGATCTAGATGCCTGTAAAGATGTAGTCACACAGTTCTATGATACAGTCACAAATCAAGAAAGTGATGGGAAAACTTATTCATTAGAAAAATTACTTGGCTAAGTACTATAATACACACATAGTTATAATATGTGAAAGTAAGGTATAGTATTTATTTGATTGGGTGTTTTCATAAGGAGTAGGTTGTTTTCTTTCTCTTTTCCCAAATGGAACTATGTTGGTTTTTATAAATATAAAGACAAATGTATTCATTGTAAAAAGAAAATTCAGGCAGCATATAAAAGCAAAGGAGGAAAGTAAAAATCACTTGTAATTTTACCATGTGAGAAAGCCATTTGACCATTATGATACATAAACACACTAAGATTTAACTGTACATATACATATAGGTTCACTGTTGACATTTCAGCAGCTAAATATATTAATATTTGCAATTAGTGGAACAAGGATTGTAACTAGCCTTACATGGATGAAAATGGATGAAGTTAAATGAAATACAAAAAAAAAAATCTTTCAGCTCTTAGAACTTTTGCAATGTCAGATTATAGATAGGGAGTGTGGACCTGTATGTGAATACTGACTTTTTATTGGATGTATAATAATACTTTATTTCTAATTTGCTTTCTCACTTGTGCTGTAATGAACATCCTTATAGGATAAATTCCTAGAAATGGACTTGCTGGGTTAAAATGTATACATACTTTTAAGGATTTTAATAAAGATGGCTAAATTGCCACCCTGAAAGATCATACTATATTACATATATTGTAGGGGCTGAGTATGCTTGTTTTTATCGTATCCTTCTTTTCACTTTAATAGGTGAAAGTAATACTTTAGTTTATTTTTTTAAAGAAAATATGTTCTTTTTGAAAAATATGTTTTAATTGATTTTAGAAGAGGAGTAGAGAGAGATAATCAATGAGAGAGAAACATTGATCTGCTGCCTCTTGCATCCTGCACGCCCCCTACTGGGGATCAATTCTGCAACCTGGGTGAAACATGACTCTTGGTTCATGGGTTAATGCTCAACTACTGAGCCATCCTGGCCAGGCAGTGATGTTCTTTTTATAATTGTTTGACCATAAACATTCTTCTAGATTCATTCCAGAAATTGGGTCATTTTAAAATTGGGTCATTAGATGGGGCTATTAGAATTTTTTGGCAATATTAATTATATGTCGGGTAGGATCACTTGTATTGGTTATTTCATTTGAAAAGTGAGTTTTGATGAACAAATGTCACTGTAGGTGACAGTAAGGTTGAGGCCAGATAGGTGTTTAATCCCTGGTTGGTGTTTTGTGCTTATTCGCAGATGTAGCTCATCATAGCACCCCCTTGTTTAGGATGGATAAGTATAATAGTTCATATGTGAGGACTCTTTCAAGAATCATTTGGACAGAAATTTTCTGAATGCAGAAGGGGTGTTGAATGACATTCACATCTGAAGCGTTCAGTTTGAAATCTCTCCCAAGTTACATCATCAATCTTTGGCAATATTAAGCAAGTCAGTGACCCAGTGACCCTGTGCAGTTACCTCATGCAGTTTTCAGACAGATATGAAATAGTATGGTCACACTGCCTATTCTAAAGAGGACTTTTGATGGTTCATCTCCTTTCATTCTCTAGGACTGAAAAGATTTCCCCTGAGCTTGAGGCAGTGGTTCTCAGACATTGGTAAGGCCTGAAATCACCTGGGGAGCTTAATTACCTGGCAGATACCCAAGCCCAGCTATCCCACAGACACCTGAGCAGGCAGGGCTTGGACTGTCTTGAGAAAGGTAGTATAGCTCTGATTTTAATTGGATTATTATAACAATAGTAATAACCATAGTAGTGATTTTCTACTTGTCAACGTAAGTATTGTTATAATAGCAATATAGATCATCATAAAATTCTTAATAGTACTGTTATAAATATATCCGAGAACTCATTATTAATTCTATTTTAAGTGAATGAGGAACTTTTGGATTTGTCATCCTTAATATCTGCTCAAATTTTATTTCCTGGTAGTAGAGAATGCATACTTGAAATAAGGTCCATTCCTAACTTTTGAACATAGAGAAAACAAATATGTGCAGCATTTTTATGATAAATCATTTTAGGAAGGAGATGCATTTTTAGTTGAGCAATAGAATACTATAGGCAAACTAAAAAATTTCCTATTGACATTATCTCACTACTGTATATTTGATTAAGTTTGCATTTCATTTCCTTATAGTTGCATTGTGTGTATCTTTCTTTGTCTTTTTATTTTTTTTAAATGAGCCTGTATGGAATCTAGCTTCTTCCTTGGAGACCCTATCACGGACATTATTCTGAACAATTGATGCAAGAAAACAGAACAGGTTTGCATCATTTTCCAACATGTTGGTGTGTTTCAGCATTCTGGAGTCAAAGAACTGTAAAAGAATATTAGCCTACACCACACCAACTGCTATTTGGGTCACCCGAAAAGACTTGCTAATTATTTGACTTAAGCACTAATTATTCTATGAACCGTATTCTTAAAGCATAAGCAAGTGTAAACTTCCATCAGCTTCATTATCCAGATCCCTTTGCGCTCTGGAGATTGATTATTTGTGGTCACTGCAGTCAGCTATTTACTAAACTGAGAGCAAAAGTATGCCAAAATGTAAAAGAGACACTTCCTGTCCCCGCAGAAGCTGGATGTATCATTAATCCTCTATGGACTCCCTCCAGCAAATGTTCAGCCCAGCAGGGGAGAGGACGTGCCTCTGTCTTTTGCCAGCAAGTCTGACCTAGCTTGCCCAGTTATCCAAGTAGATATAGGAAGTCACTCTTCTTGTCAGGGCATTTACGTTTTGCCTTCAATTTCAAAACGATTTGATGGGACTTTTTGTTTTGTCTTAGTGTTTCCCTGAAACATGGGAGGTACAGGTAGCCTGGCTGTTAGGTGTGAGGAAACAGGCTCTGATTTTTACGTGACCTCCTACAAGAATTATGGCCCGGGAGCTGCCACTAGAGAAAAGACAGTTCACTTTTGAACAATTTTGTGTTTTCTCTTTTTTTTTAAAAAAATTTTTCAGGCTTCTAGTATTTTATTATAATTCCTCAAAAAGTTAAAAAAAGGCAGATCTTTCTAAGTAAAAATTTTAAGCCAACAAAGATTCATTCCATTAAAAATAAAATCATCAAAAACATTTAAACATTTAAGATAAACAGGATCCTTAAACAATATTCTGGCTTTCAGCATGCAATCCTTCTACAATCACAACTTTAGGGATTATATCAGCTCTGAATTCTTCGGTGGAGCTAGATGAACCATGTGATTTTTTTTAAGGTAGAAAAATTGACCATTGCTCTTAAATTTCTGGTTGTCTCTCCAATGTATACAATTGCTATTCCTGATCTTTTTGGGGGGACCACCTTGTTTTTCTGCATCATTTCCTGGGCTTATTTTTACAGGAGCTGGATTGCTCAAACTGAATGTTACAATCACTGGGATGGTATCGAAACTCATAAAATCCTTGATATACCAAAGTTACAGGACACTCATCTCATAGAAACACTTCTTCAGTGGACACAGGTGGATCATTACCAAATGCGGTTGGCTTGATTTTGGCCAGGAACAGAGAGAGGCTGCATTGTACATACACTGGTTGTTTTCCAGAGAAGTCCAAATCAGAGAAAAAAGGAGGTGCAGAAAACATCAGAAAAACCTTCATCTGGCCAGAGACCAAGGCAACATCCATTCGGGGAACAGGAAGTTCGTGCTTTCCCCTTTAAAAATAAGGTATATTTACTTGTGCTTTAATGATAGGTTTGGACCAGAAAAGCCAGTTTCGGAAATTATTTTGCTTCCCATCCCTGCTTTTCCCAGGTGGATCACTTGCCCCACTGTGATCCAGACCGAGCCTGAGGGGAAGAGAAGGGAATTAACATTTAATGAGAGCTCCACTCGTAGCCAGCTCTTTGTCCTCACCAGGTACCAGATGTCCTAGGACATCTCAGTGTCCCACTTTATTCCTCACCCTCTCTGCTACTACTCTTTTCCTTCCATAAGGAAGGAAGTGGAGGCTTTGCAAGGTGAAATAGTATGTGGATATGTGACATGTCGCGATGAACCTAATACCCGGGCTTTTGTCAGGCCATCGTGAGCGCCTGCTCTATGCTTCCTGTGTCTGTGACCAAGCCCACTTAGGTGGAGTCAGACCCTGGGTTCCTCAGACCTGTGTCTTTTATGTCCAGTCTCCTTCTCATTCATGAGTGCCTGACCTTGCCACCCTGAGTTGACCTCTCTCCTATGACCTGTGACCCACACTATCCATGACACCTTCCAGCCCCTGTTCTGACCAGCCCGATGCTCATTCCTTTAGCCTGGCTCCCATCATTTCTTCAGCTAACGGACTGTGATGTCTGCCTGGAGATCAGTGACAGCTATGAATTTTACTTCCTCCTATGGTTATGAACTGGGCATGATGCTGAGGCCTGGGCCAAATTGCAAAATTATTAAAGCAAAAACTCCAAGATGGCATGTTGAGGTGGTACATGAAGTAAACAGGGCTTTGAAATAAGTTAACTCAGTCACTGTGGCTCACAGTTTAGGACGCCGGCTGGCTGATGAGCAGCGCTTGTACCCTCTTATGCCACCAAGGACAAAGCTGGGGAAAATTTCAGGCTCCTCTCAAACATATCCTGTTTCGTCCAGAAACAAATTGGAATTCATTTTCCTACCCCAGTTTAGATTTCGTAAACCCTGTTCTTAAGCCTGAAATCAGAAATTATTGCTAACATTTTGTGGATTATTGATTTTTAAAATCAATTTAGATTTCCTGTCCTTTGTTATTTTTAACATTCTCACTTGTCGTCTGTCTGTCTTTCCCTGCCTCCCCCCCCCCCCCCCCTTCCTTCCTTCCTTTCTTTCTCACAATTTCAAAGTAAATGTTTTAGCAGATGTCAGACCAAGTATCCCATCTGGTACTGTCATAACCCGTTCAGGTATTCCTCGCAACCTTGACAGCAGTTTCATTGTGGAATTCAGCATGAGGCTGAGATTTTTAATGAATGCTAATGCTAATAGCCAAAATAATATTATTGAAAAGCATGCTTGATGAAACTTGGAGATATACCACAAGTATGAGAAGAAAATAATTTTTTCATAAGGCAAATTACAAATTATATTATTTGGAAATTAATTGTGATGACGGCAAGTAGAAAGCAAATAAGCTATATTTTTATGTATTTGGAGTGTGCTTTAGATATGAAAAAATTCTAAAAGTTGCATTTTGCTTTACCCAGTGGGCTATAATAAATTTAATTAAATTTAATGCTAAAGGGTGAGCATTGTTAATTTACTGATAAAGAAACTGAATTCAGAAAAGCTAGGTAATTGGGCTGACATTGTAAAAAGTACAGGGAAGATGTATTCAAATTAGTTTTGGGGACAGTTGTTTGAGGAATACAGGGGTGAGTAAGGAATTAGTGGGAGTGTGGCATCCTGGGAGGGATACAGCCATGTGCCAGCTACTAAGGGAGTGGAGCGGAAGGGGGAGCAGCCCTGCCTGCAGAGGAGGAGACCAGCAGTGAGATTGGCACTGGACCCTGAAAGCTGGGGAGGGTTCTGACAGATGAATGGAAGTGGGGGGAGATGGAGCAAAAACACAGAATAAGAAAGCACAGAACTATTCCAGGAAAAGCAAGGTGAGACAAGTTTTGTGGTGGGTTTACAGCTGGAAAGTTACAGGGAACCAGATTGTGAGGCCCCTCAAATTTCACACTCCTGAGATTGATTCCATCTGCCTTGAGGGCCGTCCAGAGCCCAGGGCAGGAGAAGGAGGGATGGGAGACTGCGCTTTCAGAATACAGGTGAGCCAGTGTGACACCTGGCACTATCTAGAAGCAAGAGGAACACCTGGGGAATGATTTCTAAACAGGGCTGGGGAAGGGAGATGGGAGAGAAATGGTAGTTTGAAGGGGAATCCAGAAGCGAAATTCAAACGAGTTTTTTTGTTTTGTTTTTTTTTTAAATAAAAGACTAGACCTGGTGTGTGGGTAGGTCGGTGGAATTCATTGTTTAAGAGGGAAACTGTTGACGATAGGGAGAACATAACATAAGACAGTTTTGGAGAAGCAGGCTATCCATTGCTTGAAACTGTTGGAAGTGAAAAGAGAATCGTCAAAATTCAAGTTCCCATCAGTTCCTTCCGAAATGGTAGGCAGTGTCATCTGCCAAGCAGGAGGGGAGTAAAGCAGGGATATTAGGATGGTGAGAAACATGAAGAGGAAAATGGCTTAAGGTGCAGAAAATTGGGAATTAGTGAAAGAGTGAACCTGAGAGGAACGGCTCAGCACCCCACATCCAACCACAGGGAGATGTTATCAGCTGCCCTTCTGGGTAGCGGATTCCAAGGAGTCATCACTCAGTTTTCCATGATCAAGGACAACATTAATAATTTAAATATCCTGCCAAGCCCCAAATCTTATTTAGCAATAAACTTCTTTTGCAGTAAAACATTTTGGTGTCCCCTGATGAGTGTCAGAAGCATCTTTTGACTATAGTACTTGCACATATGGTTCTGTCAGAATGCATAGTCCGTGTGGCCCACAACAGCTCAGCCACCCCTGGATCACAGATTGGCTTAGTAAGGAACTATGTTGAGCCAAGGAACCCAATTCAGTCAAGAAATTTGCCCACTTTGAGGAGTCTCCTAACCCAGTGAACAAGTGGGCCTTGGAAGGGCTGAACAAACCCCAAAGTGGACAGCTTGAGAGCATGTGATACAATTTAACTTATATGTTCTCTTTTAACTAGCAGTTCCTCTCTGCAGAATTTGCTTTTAAATGAAAGCTTTTGTTCCTGCTGAATCAACAGCACCTAGCACAGTTCTTACATGTACTATGTGCTCAGTATATATTTGTTAAATAAATATGTGACAGAAACACTCATAAAAGCGTGCAAAGATGCCCAGCCAGTGTGGCTCAGTGGTTGAGCATCGACCTATGAACCAGGAGGTCACAGTTGGATTCCCAGTCAGAGCACATGGCCCGGTTGCAGGCTCAGTCCCCAGTGTGAGGAGTGCAGGAGGCAGCTGATGAATGATTCTCTCCCATCATTGATGTTTCCCTCTCTCTCTCTCTCTCTCTCTCTCTCTCTCTCTCTCTCTCTCTCTCTCTCTTCCCTCTCCTTCTTTCTCTCTGTCCCTCTTTCTCCCTGTCCTTCTTTCTCCCTCTCCCTCCTTCCCTGCTTCCTTCCCTCCCTCTCTCACTCCCTCTCTCTGAAGCCAATAAAAACATATTTTTTAAAATTTTTGAAGTGTGCAAAGGCACTGTTCTCCACCAGTATTCTCTGAGGTCCAGCTTTCATTTGGTGTTTCTGCCATGTTTACTCCTGTACATGCAGCCACCTCCCCATTCTTCCAGATTCTTTTATGAGATGCTCTCGTATAATCACATTCCTTTACTTCTGAGCATTTATCCCACTTGTAATTATATATTCATTAATGTGATTCTTTGAAGAATGTTAATCTTTCTCATCAAGCTCTGATCTCCCTAAGAGCAGGTTAGTATCCTCTAACCATTATATCTGAACGGTCCTGCTGGAACGGTGCCTGCTATAAAGCAATCTGCACACACGCTCATGTACACACACGCATTAATTGTGAGTTAGGTTCTGTACAGCATTTTTTTTTAAGAGTGAAAACTTGTAAATGACCTAAATATTTATCACTGGAGAAATAAATTGTGGTATAGTCACTCTGGAATTCTGTGCAGGTGAAAGTAAGAATGAAGTAGAACTGTATGTATTAATCTGGGAAGTCATGAATGATGACATTATTATGTTTAAAAAAAAAACCCCAAAATTTGCAAACCGTTATGCTTAATGTAACCCTTTTTAAATAAAAATATAAAAGAAGGAAATAAACATCCCAAAATGTATATATTATTGGTGTAAGTGAATAGCAAAAAAGTCTAAATGGATGCATAATAAACTTGTAATATCTTCCAGTATCAGACTAATTTTTTTCAGTTTCCTTACTTTTTGTCCTCCAAGAGGAAATATAGATCAACAAAGAGGTTGATTTTTGAGTGTGGAATCAAAGCTCGATTTTTATTTCTTTGTGTGTATTTTATTTGAAAATATGTAGCTTTGTTGTCTGTAGACTTCTTTCACTGCCCTAGTCATTCATTTATTCAAGATATTTGATAAACATCTATGTGGCAGGCACTGGTGCTAATATTATATATAATTAACAGCTAAGCTACTCTTAAGTTGTTAAACTGCTAGCTGGGGGCACAAGCAAGGAAGGACATGGCCAGTTTACAATATAGTGTAACTAGAGGCCTGTTGCAGAAAGATTCCTGCCAGAATAGGGCTCCTGAGCTGGAGCGAAACAGACTTTGGTGGGCTTTGCTCCTTCTCTGCTGCCTCGTTCCTTCCTTCTCTGCTACCTCGCTTGCTCCCTCCCTTTGCCACTGCCTTGTTCCCTCCCTTCTCTGCCACTTCCCTTCCTCCAGTCTCTGCCACCTCGCTCCCTCCAAAATCTGCCACCTCACTTCCTCCCTTCTCCGCTGCCTAATTTCCTCCCTTCTCCGCCCCTTTGCTCTCTTCTGCAACACTTGGCTTCCTTCTATGCTGTCTTCAGTCTTAGCTCTGCATCTGTGTATGCAAATTAACTGCCATGTTTGTTGGGTTAATTTGCATATTGCTCTGATTGGCTGGTGGGTGTAGTGGAGGGATGGCCAATTTGCATATTTCACTTTTATTATTGTAGATAAGTATTATCAAAGGAAGCACTACATCAAGCGCGTCAAACTCGTGGCCCACCGGCCAGGCTTGCACTGCATCATACCCTGGACCGGCAGGATAGCCTGGATGGGTGAGGGGACAGGAGGCTCCCTAGGACTGTTTTATTAAAGCTGTTACTTATTGAGTGCCTACTGTGTGCAAACCTCTGGTCTGATTTAAGCACATTCTCTGACCCCCAGGAACCCATAAGCAGTTGAAGAGGGATGATAGCAAGTGTGTGATGTATTGTGTGTCTTATTACCATGAAGTAACACAAATGCACAGCATGTGAGATAGTAACCTCAGATTGGAGAGGAAGAGGGAGAATAGCCTAGATTATCCCGTGACAGAGCAGTTGGCCTCTAGGTAATTAAGAGTGCCTGTAATTTATTCCTTCTAAAGATGTTGCCCTCCCATAGATTTAGGGCACCTGATAATTCCAGATAATATTCCCCACCCCACTTTCTTGGCCCTTCCTACCGTTCACTTGCTTTATTCTAAATGAAGGATGTCTTGGCTTGCTTTTCTTCAGAGAAAGCCTCTTAAATGATCATTGATTTTTTTTTTTTATCACCATAATTTCTGACATGAGACAGCGGGTTTGAGCGAGTACAGTGCAGTGCAGGGGAGCAGGAAGGAGAAGACCCAGGTGCCTTTCAGCCACAAACCATGGACATGGCCAACTTCGATGCTTGCAGCAGCCCTCCAGGTCCTGACTGGCCTCACTTCTTTTCTTTGGTGTTTCAGGTTCATAGGATATAAATCAGGAGTGTAAAATGGAGAGACTCTTTATGAGACTCTCAGGGGACATAGCCACAGGAAGCTTTGCTCCGGGCCACTGTCAGGCTCATCAGCCTTTGGCTCAAGCCCAGAGCTGAAGGCAGACAGGAGGGCAGAGCAGGAAAGAGCTGCAGCTGTCAAATGCAAAAAGGCCACTGGTGGCTTTACCCACAGAACTGGATTTGCCATTCAGAGCCGGCCAGTTCTCCCTTCTTTTGTGTGTGTGCGCCTACGGACCTGATAAGTCATCACCAGTCAAAAAGAGCTGGTAAGAAGCCCTGGCTCCCTTGCCCGGCCCTCAGCAAAGATTTAATAGCTGTGCCCTGCTGCAGTGAGGTTTCGTGTTACTAAGACTTCATTATTATTACAAAACATGCAATGCAGCTTCATCATAAATAATTAAAAACCCCTGACAGAGAAAATGAGCTGAGCATATTCTGTGATAGAGCAAACTGATTCCCTCCCCCTCCCCCGCTGCATCACAGTGTCTGTTCGCTGGCTAATTCCCCAACTCCATAATTAACAATGGGCAGCTCTGTTCTTGAAGGAATTACCCAGGTTTGGCACTGGTGCCTCCTTTGTAATGGGGCAAAGGGGGGTGGGTTGGCTGGATTCCTGCCAGTCTCTCCAGTAGGACTTCAGTGTGCCTCCCATTGTAATTAAGTATCATTGTAATAACAGACATGTTTAGTCATTAGTAATGTAGATAAGTTCTGGAAGACAAAACACGGCTGCCCCTCTGATGGGTCATGTAGTTGTTTTCTTCTTTGAAGACAAAAATGTAAGGGAACTGAAATACTGACTTGGGGGGGAAGGTATCAGCCAGGTCCACTCTGTTCTGAGGGCATAGTAAATAGGAGCACGAAATGAATAAAATGGCTTTAATGGAACTAGTTTCTTATGTAGAAGTTGCTGGCATGATAGAAAGAGGAAGTCCAGGAGGGGCTGTTCTAGATTAAAATGAACTAAAGAGACAAAATGCAGTGTGTGCCTTTCTTGTTTGAGTCCTGATTTGAACAAAACAAGTTTTTTAAAAAAGAGATAATTTTCAGATAATCAGTGACATTTGAATATGGATCAAGATAGCAAGAAATTATTCTTAGTTTTGTCAGGCTTGAAAAAGCATATTGTGGCTTATAAAAATTTATTTTTATATGCATTTATATGCACTTTTAGAGATGCATATTAAAGCATGTAGGGATCTATGACTATTTTAAAGGGTGGAATAAGTGAAGCTGTTAGGACAGTATGGCAAAAACTTGATGACTGTTGAGGGGTTTATGGAGATCCATTTTACCCTTCTCCATACTTTTATGTATTTTAGAATTGTTCATAATGGTTATTTTAAAGGGACTGAATTCTAAGTTCTTTAGAAGGAAGTAGTTACTGAGCATTTTAAAGTAACTTACAAATGTTCCTATTCAGCTTCTTTGGTTGTAAATTCCTGTATTTTTCTAAGTGGAGACAATGGGTTTATTAACTAAAGAAATGCTAATAACCCTCTCACCTGCTCAGGGCGCCTCGCTGCCTCATTGTACCTCCTGCCTCCTTCCGTTCTATACCGAATGCACCATTTCAGATGTTGGCTGACATGAGGGTTGGCAGTGTTTGCTCTTTGCCCAGTCCTCTGTGCTCCTTGTCATCGCCCACAAGGAGGAATAAGGTCTCAAGAACTCTACTCCCACCAGAAGTCTGTGCTGGCCTGACTCCTCTGAGGGCCTCACACCCAAGAATCTGGTCTTTCTGGGGTGTCGCCACCTCCACTCTCAGCTCTGACACCTCCTTTCCCTGTCCATGCAACCGGAGTTAGTTCTTCAATGTCAAGATAGCCCAGGGGTCAGACTCCCCATCACCAGCTTTTGGACATCAGCGCAGCCACATACTAGCTGTGATCTTGGGCAAATCAGTAACATTCTCTGTGCTTTAGTTTCCTTCTCGGTTAAAGGGCAGCAATAATAAATAGCCAACTCACAGGGTGAAGATGAAATGAAGCAAACAAGTAAAGAAATTGCCAGAGTACTTTCCACAAAGCACTCATAATGCTTATTACCAATTTTCTTAAGTTCATTACTAAATATTTCTGGAAAGTAATGCTTATATGACCAGTGAAAAAAAGTAATTTATTTCGTCTCTCCATCTTATCACAAAAAAAAATAATTCTGTTCAGTGTATTACAAGCAATATTACTTTTACTTTTTGTAAAAATTGATATTTTGTGTTACTAAATCCTTAAAATTGATATATGAGTGAAATGTCAATTTTAAGGATTTAGTGACACTCTTACCTATGTGGTGCAGTTAAGATAGAGAACTGTCGTGTGGGGCATGGCATTTAGAAGGAACATGAGCTTAGAACTAGCGAACCTGGCCCGGAATGCCAGCTTTGTCTCTGCTTGCCATTTTGGGGATTTTCTCTTGACCACATTTTCCTCTCCTATGAAGGCCATCCTGAGGATTAGGAGAGCTGCGAAGCTCTCACACAGTTCCTGTCATGTAGCAGGCGCTCGGTTAAGACAGTTTAGCACAGTGTGCTGTGGTGAGAGTGGGGAGGACGAGGTGACAGGACGGGCGCTCTCCGGGAGACCACGCTTCACCGCTGCTGAATGCTGCGTCTGCGAAACCTCATGGCTCAGATGCAAGGACCAGATTTCCTTGCATTCTTTTCAAGGTACCAAGTAAACAAGAATCTATACATTTATTTAAAGCTTTTGCTCTTAAATACTTGTGTGACCTCCTAGTTCACCTCTTTTCCTCATCACCCAGCTGGTTTCCAAGCCTCAGATTACCCATAAAGTGGGCAGTTTACCCTCAAACAATTAGGAATTGGCTAGAACAAGAAAACAGTTTGACATTTCAGTGGAATTCTCTTGTATACTACATTCAAATATGCATGATTCTATCCACACCTTCCTATGTTTTCTCCTATTTCAGAGGGTAAGAAAAGAACTTTACAAAATATGTCAAGAGGTTAAACAACTGTATTATTTCCAAAAGGGATCCTTTGTTGTTTTTAATCCCCTCAGAAATCCCTATCTAACGCCCACGGGTGAAGCATTCTCCAGGAAGAATGTCCAGACTGTGTTTGATTTCCACACGAGTAATGGCATAGAATGAAACCCAGGTCGTGTTGACTCTCAGTAACACTCTCCAGCTTCAGTTTTTAACAAAACATGGCTCATGACTGTTGTTGAAAATTGCTCTTTCAACGTGGAGTGATTTCATATCACTGAATGGGCTGTGCTTACAAAACTCACTCTTGTATGATAGAACATTGTATCACTCCGAACACTGTCCATGACAATGGGCACTGCCCTGGAAGGAGCCAGTGTGGATGTCATGCAGCCAGCATGACCAAGAGGAGGTCTTTCACTCTATTCATTGTGCAGTTGACGATCAGTTGGTGGTGGTGTAGCTTGCGCCTACTTCATGTATTTACATGGCATCCAGTGTGGCAGCAGGCGCCGGTGATGGGTGGAGTGCTGAGTTAGAGAGGGGGATTGAGACTGACCATAAGTCGGAAGGACCCAATTGTAAAGATCAGATGAGGCCAGAGGCCTTGCGTGTGTCCAGTAACATTCTGGAGGACTCAGTGGACTTGAAATCTATTTATAAGGCTGGATTTAAGATTCCCTAGACGCCAAAGAAAGACAAGTGAAACTAGAATCCAATAAGTTTTTAAATAACAAATTTGGTGCTTTTCAAAGCACAAAAAGGGGCTGGGGGGGCTTTCTGAGTATAGAACTTTGACTTCTGAACATGGTTAATCAATTAGAAAGTTAAATTCTGAAACAAGGATAAATAAAACAGATTCTGTAAATTAAAGCATTCTGTTCTTTTATTATGACTTTTGAATGAGATATTCTTATTTGACCAGTCTCTGGGCAAATGATTCCCACACAATGATGTTTTGAAAACCGAGTGAGTATCCTGATCACCTCTCCTCAACGCATTTTTGTTAGAATTTATATTACTACTAAAATGCTGTTTTATGACTTACTTTTATTCTTATATTATTTTAATCCATGTACTTTCAGAATGAGTTAAGAGTATTTAGGAAATGACTGCTACTAAACCTTTCCCAGGCACAGCTTAACTAATTCAGGATGGCTTGGATAAATTTATAAAGTCTTTTATCCATCAAATCAAGACAGGGAGCTGGGGAGGATTCTAGGAGGAGTATCAGTATTGTGCCTACTTACCGAAATAACCATTACAAAGATATGTGCAAGTAAGCAATTGTGTCTTTATTTCTATGAGAATATTGAATGTGCTGGAAAGAAAAGAAACATTTTGAATAAAAATTTTAGTTAAAAACTAAAGACTAAAGTGGAAAGTGTGTCAGGCAAATAAACCAGGGTTCATTTGGAGGATTCATTAATATGTGTTTTATGAGTAGATAAAAGGAACAGCTAACTTGTAGTTTTGTTTGTTTCAGTTCAGTAGGTAGGTAGGTAGGATTTGCTGTGTTAATAGAATTTCTGTTTGTAAAATGAATGCAAATGGACTTTGACAGAAACATTATCTCATAAGTAGAAAATTATTCTAAAGATCGAGACAAAACTTCCAAAATGGGATGACATGGCCATTTATTAAACTTTCTAGCCTACTGTAACTTAAGATTTGGGGGGGGGGGAGGGGAATAACAAAAGAATATAGAGTAGGACTGTTAATCGGTTAAGAAGTAAACAATGATTTATTTTGACAAAGAGAAGCAAACTAATTTAATATAGCAAACAGAACTCATTAGAGACTGTGGTAATGATGGGAAGAGGAAAAAAAGCAAGAAACATTTCTGCCTAGTGTCAAGGACCCAGCATAGACAGCACATTGGAAATGAGCTTACGCGTGACGTGGGGTCTGGAAGAATCAGCATGGTGTCCGTAAGCATTGGGGGAATGATTCCTCTTTGAAAATATTATGAAAACGCCTGGAATGCCATATTTACAAAGGCAAGATGCTAGTCACAGATCAGAAATTAATAAACTGCCTTATAAAAGATTAGATAGGATTAAGTAAATTTTTGAAATGTTTAATTCAGTCGGTATATTTTGACTAAAGTGGAAGGAATCAAAAATTGTTTTGAGATGTTTAGTTTAAGATATGATGCATGGCATTTCAAAGGAAACCCTGGGCATCAAGGGTATAGAGGGACAAAGGGGAAAGCAGGTTCATGAGCAGAATATAAAATATGTTTCTGGTTTTCTAGTTTGGCTATCGGCTCCATGCTGAAATGGAATCTTAGGCACTCTCCCATGTGCTACCCTCTCCTAGGGAGCAAATGGCTTTAGTGTTTTGATGCATGAGACACTTAAGGGACCTTTGCTGGGCTAATTGTTAGTGAATAATCTGGAGTCTCCCCCTCTGCTGTTCTGATTTACGGGAACAGTTATTTTCCTCATCTTTCTCATAAACCCAGGCCAAAAACTTCTTTCCAAAAGCTGATATGCTTCTTAATCAGTGTTCCTGGTATAGAATAAACAGACACAGTGTTGATTTTTTTTAGATTCAGGTATTTCTTTTTTTAAAGGCAGGTAGAACTCCAACCACAAGATAACCCCAAGTAAATATTTTTTTAGGTTTAAATTATAGCCATTTTGTACTGAGGTATGATGGGATTGGTGACATTTGCTAGACATATAAACTGTTTTCACTCTTATAGCGAACCACTTGCCCCTTTCTTGCCTTTGCCCCCTACCCCTATCCCCAGTAAAATTACTCAGCAGGGCTATTCTTACTATACTTAGTTAGCTTTTTTTTTTTTTTTTTTCCCCTGGGAACACTAATTTTTAAGAATAAGAATTCCAGAAGCCACCCAAGACTTAGTATTTGAAGTCTCTATAGTGCCAGGAAGCGTTATTGCTAGCTCTAGAATGGAGAGTCTCAAACATATTAGCCTCAGCCCGTCTTCATGTGCTTAAAAATGACTCTGGACTCCTAGGTCTATTGATATTTAGAAATTAAAATTGAAATACTGTCAAAACATAAGCATACATTCCACTAGCCGTTAGAGCGATGGCATCATTACGTGTCTTGTAGCCTCTGGAAAACTCCACTGCGCAGTCAGGAGAGGATGGGAGCAGTAAAGGCGCGGTGTGTCTTAGTGTTCTTGTGAGTTATGAGGCTTCCCG
Organism: Murina feae; assembly: GCA_004026665.1. NCBI lineage: Eukaryota > Metazoa > Chordata > Mammalia > Chiroptera > Vespertilionidae > Murina > Murina feae. Next base: position 66,795 of record PVJC01000550.1, read on the forward strand.
GACCTTCTTCAAGGGTCTCAGCAGTCCCCAGGGCTCCCCGATCACACTTTGAGAATGCTGATCTAGAGTAGTTGCTAAGACATAGAATCACTACTGGAGCCAAAGAGCCAATACTTGGCTTATAATAAGTCTTAAGTAAAAGCTTATTGAAAGGGTGTGGATGAAATGATCCCAGTAGTGACATAAAATAAAGTTCAGGAGCCCACTTTCTTTGTTGTGATCGACTATATGGCCATAGACCATATTCAGTTCTCAGTAAAGTTTTTAACATCATTTACTCTTCCATTTGTCTTGTAAACACATTATTGGATGGTACATATTTGAATAGCCCATAAACAAAAATATTTCCTGCTAATCAGCCCTCTTTGTTTTAAGCCAATGGAATCCTTTAAAAAAAAAAACCACACAAAACAGCTCAAAATTTATTCCAGGAATCTATGGGGCATTATTTCTGTTATGTAGCAAGTCATAATGCTCCCACTTTCTGGGTGAAATGGTTGGAATATTAAAAATTAGTTTCTAAGATGCTTCTTTTTTCACTGCTAAAAAAATCAATTTAATTAAATTGTGTAAATATATTTTCTGACAAGTTTCTCCAGATTTATTGAATTTAACAAATAAAAATAGCACTACCTTTCTTTTGAAATGCTGAAGACAGTATATTAGAGCATTTTAGTAGGTCACTAAATCATATTAAAAGCTTAAACCTTAAGGGGAAGATTTTTATGTTCTTTTAATATCCACGTATATTGAATTTGAATCTAGTTTCAACAAAAGATATATTGTCAAGATGTAATACATTTTTTTTTCTTGTCCTTAAAGGAAAAACTCTTATTCTTCTTCTCTACTCCACTTTACACTCAATACTTCTGGCCAGCAAATGTGGGATTTTGTTCCCATCATACAATTCTGTGACACCAACTGGATGTCCTACAGCTCAATACAATTCTGACACTATCTACCTGTAGTTAGTATCAGACCCACAGGTTAAGGGGTCAGCTCCATAAGGACTGCCCTTTACCCCCACTTCAGATGCCAACCGCAAGTCCAGGGGGTTACTTGGGCTTCTGACCAGTTGGCTATGAATCAGGTTTTCACAACTCCTCTCCTCAAGTTTGACAGTGCAGCTCACAGAACTCAGAAAAAAAAAAATTACTTACTACATTATCTGTTTATTATAAGAGGATGTAACTCAAGAACAAGCAGACAGAGGAGAGGCATAGGGCCTGGTATGTGGCAGGTCACAGTGCTTTTTGTGCCCTGAACTCCAGTGTGCCACCTCCCAGCACCTCCACGTCTTCACCAGCCTGGAAACTCTTCAAACCCTGTACTTTAGGGATTTTTATGGAGGCTTCATCCTGTAGGCACTATTGATCAGATCATTGGCCATTGGTGATTGATTCAGTTAAGGGGAAAGTCCCAACCCCCTAATCATGTCATTGGTTCCCTCCAGCAACCAGCCCCCATTTTATGTTATCTAGGTGATTTCCAAAACTCACTCATTAACATAAACTCTGGTGTGGTTCAGAGGGGCTTGTTATGGGCAACAAAAGATTCTCCTTTCACCTTTATGGCTCTTATCACTTAGGAAATGCCAAGGTGTCTGAACTCTGTGCCAGGAATAGGATGAAAACCAAATTTTATATAGATTTTTAATATATTTATTTATATATTTTTAAAATATATTTTATTGTTGTTTTTTTTTTTACAGAGAAGAAGGGAGTGGGATAGAGAGCTAGAAACACCAATGAGAGAGAAACATCGATCAGCTGCCTCCTACTGGGGATGTGCCCGAAACCAAGGTACATGCCCTTGACTAGAGTCGAACCTGGGACCTTTCAGTCTTCAGGCTGATGTTCTATCCACTGAGCCAAAGTGGTTAGGGCTATATCTCTTATTATAAATCATAATATCACCATCCTCATCCTTGTCTTTTTAACTCTCTTCCTAGAAGTTCTCTCTTTCACTCTTATTTTAAAAAATTAATTTTAGGGAAATGTAAGTTGTCCTAAATTATAAAGGATTTTAGGGAGTTTAAAAAAGGGCTTTAGATTTGAGGTCTTGGTGTTTTCAAAACCATGAAAGCAAAGGATAGTCTTTGTGGGCTGTAAATGTAGAATACCATAGCTCCTGGAAAAGCTAAAAAAACAAAACAAAACCAATTTATACATTTTATGCTTTTCCTTTTTTTTAAGCTCAGTTACTGAAACACAGTTAACCTTCAGGCAAGCTGTGCTGTAGAGGGAGACTCCATTGGTATTTGTTTTCTTTTCCTTAACCCTAACAAGTAGGAAGAAAATAGTTCTGTAAAGCCTAGTGACCCTCAGCAGAGTTCTCAGAATTCAGCTCGTTCTTGGGACTTTGTTTTCATTGGCATCTTTATGTTGCCATGCACTTGAGTTGCTTGGTGTTCTCCGCTCCATGAGCCTGAAGACTCCTGGGAAAGAGCCGAACTTACACCTCCGCCAGTGTGATCATCGTTGAGCTCCTGGAGGTCCAGGGAAAGGCCCAGACCTTGGACACATCTCTTCATCTCCCCAGGTTCCAGTTTTCTTAGTTATAAAATGAAGTTGTGGGACTAGACTATCTCTAAATGCTATCACAACTCTGCTGTTATTCCTCTGGCTTTAGTCAGCTTGCTGTGGCCGGGAATCTATGTAGTCTTATTTAGTCTTTAGAAAAGCAGCAGATGGGACCACTGTTTTCTCCACTTTACGGATGAGACTTGGAGAAGTGGGTTGCCCAAGATCGCAGAGCTAATGAGTAGAGCTGGAGTTTCAGGCCATGACTGTGTGATACCAGCACTTTTCTTCACTATGCCTGCTGCTTCCTAAAAAAGGAGAAGCCAGTTCCAGCAGGACAACCTTCTTGCATGCATCCCTTCAAGACCAGGCTAGTGTGGCCTCCCAGAGGGCTGTGTGCTCGAGGGCAAGGAGCTGGAGTTCTATCTGAGGAAAATAAAAGGCCTAGAAAAGCAAATAAATCATCTTCCCTCCATTCTTAGCTCATGTAATAAAGGTGTTTATTCTAAAAAATAATAAAAATGTAGATATCAGAGTGTCACGTACTGACCTATAACATTCTCATGGCTTTCCCAGTGTGTAGGCTAAGATCCAACTCTACAGGTTCCTCACAGTCCTACTGGGTCTGGCCCTCCCTGCTGTTTCTCCACCCTCCTCTTGGGCCTATCTTTTCCTAACCCACTGTGTTTCATTCACAATGGATTTGTTTTCCTTATTCTGTTGAAACTGAAGCACACTCCCTCCCCCATTACAGGGCCTTTGCACATACTGTTTCCCCCCTCCTGGACTAGCTTTTCTCTGATGGATACTCAATAAAATTAAAAATGAGATGGGAAAAAAAAAAAGGAGAAGCCAGTGGCCGCCATGAGGACTTGCTCTATCTCAGGCGGAGTGCCGGCTACTTTGTGTGTAGCTCTGTGATGCAAATATTATATCAGTTTTGTAGATATGGAAGTTGAGGTTTAGAAATAATAACCTTGTCCACGCTGAGGTGAGTTGATGCAGGGTGAGGGGTGGGGAGCCACCGCCCCAGGGAACAGGCACTTGCTTCCCTGGCAGTGTGGCTGGCTGGCTGCAAGGCAGCGTGGGGAAAGGGCCGGCTCTTCAGACTTGGGGTTTGAAATGTTGCTTTTATCTCTCACGGTTGAACACAGAGCATCTCCTTGTTGTAAATGAACTCCCTAATTGAAAAACACCTGCCATTCCTCCAAAACAAGGCCTGCTTCGATGTGGTAGTAAAGTGCACAGCCTTCGGAGGCGTGATTCAAAAGTAAGACATCTTGACAAATGGGCTTATTGAATTCCTCCCATTTCAAAAACCTCCTCCCTTCCTGGAAGCAGCTGCCATCATCGTTGCTGTCTGAGGAGCCCAGAAAACAGAAGTGAACAGCAGCCTTTGCCCTTAAAGAACACACAGCCACGGCTAGCGCACAGTCCTCACAGACAGTGGGCATTTGTGGCTTTCTTTTTTGAGGAATCTTCACAGTCATTGCTCATTAAAGAACTAAACCGTGGTACAAAGTCCCAAGTGAGAGAACAGTACTTCCTCCGTAAGGCTCCCTCTTTGAACCCTGACCCCTGCTACAGATTGCTGAATTCTGATACGTTCCTTAATTCATAGTCTCCTTAGGAGAAGGCGACATTTACAGTTCAGAGAAGGCTAACAGAAATTCAGGGTGTGCTCGCAGGAGACCAAGGTGCCAAACATCCCTCAAGACCGAGCAGCCTGCCATCATCGTTGGGAGAGGGTGACCTTTCCTAAGAGCACCAATTGAAGGCAGGAGGTGCCCACTAGAGTTTTTGCTTCACTTTGGAGGGTGGCAGTGGAGTGGGGCGAGGAAAATATTCTCCAGGCACCTCTAGTCTTTGCAGCCAGGGAGAACGGAGATTCCTAACTCCTTATTCACCATTATGGAAAGTTTCACTTTTGTTGCAGCTTGCTTCATTCATTGTTTTCTTTCATGCTTTAAATTTTCCCTACTTCAAATAAACCCCCTTTGGATTTTGTAATCATTTGCCTTTTCTCTTCCTCTGAAGTGGAGCAAAATGAAGCTTTTGGGCCAAATGGCCAACACATTGATTAAAGACAGCTGGCATGTAGTGTCCTGAAGGCGCTGGCTCTCCAGGAAGAGAAAAGAGCTTAATCCCTCCATAGGAATTAGCCAGAAGCAAATGTGCAAGGAATCACCTAACCAACTTAATGGAGGGAATGTGTGTGTGTGTGTGTGTGTGTGTGTATTTTCTCTTCCCCCAGTTCCAGCCCTGAGAGTATTTCTGAATCTATAGAAATGTTAGTAGCTTTGAGCATGTTCTTGGACTGTCTGTCTCTGTGGCAATTGTATGATTTATGTGTCACCCAGAGCAACCGTCCATTTAGAGACTTACCTGTCTTCAGGAAGTCTCCCTCCGTGTCTGTTTTGAGAGCATATTGATAAGTCAAAGACATCCTTTTGTCTTCAGCTAAACTCAGTATTCTGCAACTTCAAAATCTCAAGAAGAATTTGAGAGCCTGTGACAAGTGTTAAATAAACTTGGCAGTGTCTATTTCACAAGTTGTTGTGATTATTTTGGTGGGGGGAGGCAGGGAACAGGAACTGGGCAGTTTGGGATTGGAGTGAGTTGAGGAAGCAAAGATAGGGGTAGGACAGCATGGAAGGAAAATAAATGTTCCTCAGACACTGAACGCTATTCATATCTGGTTTCATAAGTGACCTAGAGACTGGATGTAGAAGCATCAAAAACAAACAAACAAAAAACAAAACCCCCAGCCCATTCTTTCTCTCTGTGGCAAGGAGCCACTCTTCCTCAGCCTTATGAGACAAGCACCCTAGCCCAGTCTTTGTTTCTTCGCTGTGAACGAGGCATTGAGAGCTCAGGTAGTGAATTGTCCAGATGTGTAGATGCTGCTGAAGGTCCTGAGACCCCTAAATGTAGCGCAGCACCGTGTCACTTCCGCAGCCACTGCAGGGGCGAGGCCAGAACATGAGGTGGAGGTTGGGGCACTTGGTGGAGACAGGACAAAGGCTGTGTTTGTACTGAGCAGTGTATATTTGGGGATAGTAATTGCATTTTTTGTGAGCTGGTGGGATTCAGATGGAAAAACAGGTCCCCTTCTTTTTTCCAGCTCCTATGTTCCCCCCCCCCCAGTCACTTACCTAAGCATCTTAATTGATTTTAGTAATCACTTCTGTTCTCTTGTATGATAGTTTCTTAGGTTAATAAGGTATGAACTGAAATGTCTGCATTTTGATTCCAAGAGAATTTGCTTTTTTTCTCAGAAGGCCACTAACTCTGTTAAGCATGCCTTTGATAACTCTGGGTAAGAACAACAGACTTACTGGGTTGAAAATCATTAAGTTAAATGCTCTGTTTGTTTCACCGTTGACTTGGTCTCACGTTCTCATGTATCTCATCTGCATACAGGTGCTTTAAAAATAGTTTTCTTTGTTACAGAAATAATCAGAAAGTGCAGACAGCTGAAAAAAGTGGAAAATTTTCTATCAAGTGCCACTTCCCAGGCCCATGAATCATGAACACTTGCTTTTCCCATTTCTCTTACCAAAAATTGGATCTCAGCATGCCACTTTCGTGAGCCTCATTGTGAATGCCTTTCCACACGGACCATTTCCTCCGGCCCCTTGATAGTAGCTGTCAGCCCACGTTGTTAGACATATACATTGTTTGTAGTCATTCACTAACACAAGCAATGCTGCAATGAAACTCTTGAAAACCTTTTATATTTACTTGATTGCAGCCTTTAAGTAAATTCCTAGAAGTGTTATTCACTGAATCAGAAGCTTTTGCCACACTGCCCTCTGGGATGGCTTACTTTTCCACAACTCTGGGTTCAGTTTAGGTCACTCAAGTACAGAATGTGGGCCAGCATTTCTGCTCTCCCATTTGTGCATCTTTTGGGGAAAGGGAACAGAACTTCAAGTCGATTCATCTCTTAGCAGGCTCTGGTTTTCACAAAGCTAGGTATAAAGACATGGTAGTATATTCATACTAGTAATACCATTTAAAATAGTTCCTGGTAGCTAATTCGATCAGCAACAGTTTTCAGAATATGAATACTTTGTACACCCTTGGTAAAAACTAAGTGAAAAACAATACTTGTGCAGAAAATTGGCTTTGAGTGAAAAGGTCAGCCATCTATTGCATATGTTACCAAAAGTCAGCTGAAGGAACCCCATTCATTTTTTCACCAAAGAGATTTTGAGCCCCTCCCACATCCATGTGCTGTTCAGATGCTAGTGGTACTTCAAATGGCAGCCTCTGCCCTGTGCAGCGGACATTGTAGTGTGTAGCTGTGTGTGTGTGTGTGTGGAAGGGGTGTGTGTACAGAAAATAACACAACCTTTTACATAGTATGTTAGTAGATGATCAATGTTATGAACAAAACTAATAGTAGAGTAAGGGGGATGGGGCATGTTGGACAGAATGAAGAAAGATGTTGGCTTCACTGAGATGCCGACATTTGGGTCAGGACCTGCAGGAGGAAGGGAGTGAGCATGCTGACTCCTACAGGGAGCCTGGCAGAGACAGCCAGAAGCAAGACCCCAAGGCCGGGACATGCCTGGCCCAGGCCTTCAGATCTTTCCTTGCCTATAAGCTGTTGTTGCACACCCATATGCAAAACCAAGAATGTGTTCAGCCCCAGTTCCTGTGTCCTGTAGAGCACTGTCTTCAGCTGCAGGCTTGGCAGACCCTGGGAAGCGCATTCTTCCCATGAAATAAAAAATGCAAAACACACTCGATGTCTACCTGCGGCACCAGGTGTAAACTAAGGGTAAACAGTCCCAGAAGAAACAGCTCTCCCTGATGAATGCCCATTTTCTGTCACTTGCAGCTAAATGAAATTTAGGATACCATGAAATTAATGAGTTAGGCTTTTGAGAATGAAAATAAGGCTTAGTAAAATGTCCAGGTTTATTGGCGGTAATAGAAACTATGTGCAAAAAGGTATAAGTAATTCCAGTTGGATTTCAGTGGAGCTATTAAAATTATTCTGAATCCCTGAATGCTAAAGGATCAGCCAGGACATCTTTCTCAGCTCTCTCCCATTTTGCCACAGAGGGAGAGGAGGCAGGGCACTTCCGGGACTTGTTCTCTAGCCGGTATTGAGCCACGGTGTTGCTGTGAGCTGGCTTCACAAAGCCACACTCTCTGTCCCACGGCTGGTCTCTCCCAGGGCCTCCGTGCTTCCCTCAGACTTCCTTGTTCAGTAGAAGGACCGAGTGATAAATACATTTCTCAATACTATCAGTTATGAGGTAATTTCCTCTCCCCTTTCCTTCAGGTGCTAATCGATTTTCTACTTGTTAATGTGCTGTGTGGCATGCTTGGACACTAAAGGGATTACTGATCTGGGTATTTTCCTTGAAGGGAAATGTGATGTACCCATCATGAAAAACAAACAAGGCTGGGAGTTATTAAGCTCAGGAGCAAAACAGAACGCAGAGGGTAGAATTTAAGTCTAAACTCAGGGATCTGGTTAAATGAGATTTTTCAGATCTGGTCTGACTTGTTTATAGAAACAACCTAAATCTTCCTGTTAAATCTCACTCTATTATATCTGCTCCTTTGGTGGCTAGTTTACAAGAATACATTTTTTTTTAAATATATTTTATTGATTTTTAACAGAGAGGAAGGGAGAGGGAAAGAAAGGTAGAAACATCAATGAGAGAGAAACATTGATCAGCTGCCTCCTGCACACCCCCTACTGAGGATGTGCCCGCAGCCAAGGTACATGCCCTTGACTGGAATTGAACCTGGGACCTTTCAGTCTGCAGGCCGACGCTCTATCCACTGAGCCAAACCGGTTAGGGCAAGAATACATTTTTAATCAATAAAGGCATTATGTATAATTCTTTAAATACTTTAGGCCTTGTCCACAAACATCTACTAGACATTGAGTGGTTATTTGTCAAGGAAATGATCACCAAGGCTGCAGTTTGGTCTTCTAATGAGTCTGAACAGGTATTACTCAAAGGTGTATGTCCAATAAGAACAATCCAGCATCCAGTAAGAACCATTAAAGAATGGCATTCCACAGGAAAAAGAGAAATAGGCGTTTGGTATTACAGTTAAAGCTGCAGTCTGTTTCCGCATCTTTTCCAGATGCTCTTCACTTGTCATTACTTTTCAGACTTGTTATTTTGATCATTTAAATTAAAATATACTAAAAATCTCAAACTTTAACATTTCTATCTCAAATCTTTAGTTCAGTAGCACTGTAATAGGCCTTAATTTTTACATCCCACTTTTTTTCTTTTTCTTTTTTCAGGAGCTTGATTGTCATGATTTCTTTGAATGAAATAACTAGCGTTTGGAAAGGGACCCTTGGAGAGGCAAGGAAGCCAACCTATTTAGTGCATTTTATGGCCCAGAAGGTGTGCCAGCATTTTATATGCAATGCATTTAAATCCCCCAAACAATAAGGATGTTAAGATTCCCATTTTAGAGATGCACAAAGCCCATAAACCACAGAGGTGGCATCCAGACCGAATCTTCTGAATTAAAAGCACAGCTTTACTCTCTCCTTCCCTTTCTGCCATTACCCTGGGCTATTATCCCTAGATGGAATTTAAAAATTCAATTGAATTGTAGTTTTTTATGTGCTTGGAAGGGATTCTTAAAAATAAACAAACAAACAAAAACAAGTCATCCGTTGCTTTGCATAATTCCTACCAGAGAGCCAGAACTTTGTCTAAAGCTCCTGGGAACTGGTAGTTAAGATGGAGACTAAACAAAAGCAGCCATTCTTCACTCAGCAAATATTTATTGATCATATGCCCTGTTCTGAAAACGGTGCTCTGTGCTGGGGTTAAAGGGAAGAATGAGACTTGTGCTTCTGTCCTCATGGGAAAGAGGGACATGGTCATTAAAAGAATGGTGACTGGGCCAAATGGGGAAGTGGCTGGTTTTGGGGAGAGAGTTACAAAGTAAGCTCTGGTCAGTGGCGTGGTCTGAAAATGCATTGGACATCCAGGGAGGGGAATACAGTTGACCCTTGAACAACACTAGGGTTAAGTGTATCAACCCTGTGTGGTCAGAATCTACATAATTTTTGACTCCCCAAAAACTTAGTTTCTCTTGGTATCTAGGGGTTAGTTCTAGGACCCGGCCTCCCCACCATATACACACAGATACTGAAATCCAGGGGTGCTGAAGTCCCCTATATAAAGTGGGGAAAATCAATTCATACAGTTGACCCTTCACATCTATAGACTCCCAACTGTGGCTTGAAAACAGCACAGGTGTTTATTGAAAATAAATTCCATGTATAAGTGGACACACACAATTCAAGCCCATATTGTTCAAGGGTTAACTATAGTTCGGACACATGTATTAGAGCCAGTAGAACTTGAACTGCGGGGCAGTAAAGAATTATGATAGTAGAGGAATAGGTGTTGTAGAATGGGGGTGTTGCTTGCAGGACAGTTTAAGCTCATTTTCTCCTGTCCTCATCTCACTAAAAATATGTTGTTGCTGTTTGGTTAAGTAAAATGGGATCATAATAGTTTTATATGAAAATTTTAAATTAAAACAGGTTACTTTAATTATATCACACTTCTCAAATAACAAGCTTTATTTGAAAAGGATAAATACTCATTACTCACCTATGTTTTTCCCCACTTGGCAGATTTTCCTAATTTGAAAAATAATACAGCAATTTATTAACAAATATACATAATTGCAGTTCTCCAAATCTCAAGTGTCCCTTGAAAAGAACTGATGAGTTTTTACCCACTTTCCTTGTCCCACGGAATGTTGGAGGAGCTATTTCTGTTATTGAAACCATTGTACTGAGTATTCAGGATACTAAAACAAATTTCATGAAAAATTGATAATAATAATAACCTTCATAATGACAGCCTCTATAAAATGGAATAGGGAATATAAACAAATTATATGGGAGTACAGAATATTTGAATAGCTACTACAGAATTTTCTTTGGAGGAATGCAAGATAAACATTACAGGTATTATTAGATAGAGAAAAATGTTACAGAGTAATTGCAGCTATCCATTCATTGATGTTCTCATCCTTCTTTGGAATGTCAGTATTGAAAATGGTTAATTTTGAATGCTTCCAAGTATGAGTTTTTTTGGCTAGTATGTTGAAAATAACTTTAGTTGTAAGGATTTATTACATTTCATTTCATACTGTAATAAACATGAAGATCCGTTTCAATTGATTTTTTTCCCCTCAGTTACTCTTTGTGGAGAATTTTGGCCTTTTAAGGTTATATTGTGTGGTTAAGAGGTAATGAAAGTCAAGTTGAGGGTATTTGAGTTGAAGATAGTTTGCGCTCCTACAGTTTTCTCCACAGTGTTTATTTGCTTCCCCAGAGATGAGACTGGAAGCCAGCTCACTGATTTATTACTGAATGACCTGGGGCAAGTCCCACTTTTTTCTTCTGTAAAATAGGGATACTAATAATACTTACCTTATTGGGTTATTGGAAGGCTCAAAAGAGATGGCATCAAATGAGAATTAACATCCAGTGCTTAGCAAAATGCCTGGCACCTGGTAAGTAAATCCTTTAATAAACATTAGCTGAAAACAATGGGTTTAGGACAATCCTATAGAGGAGCTCTGTTTGCCTGTCCTCATTTTAGAGTTCAAACAACAGCAGCAGCAGCAAGAACTATAATAGATACCTTGGGTCGAGTAGGAGAAGTGCTAAGCGCTAGTACATTATTTAATTTATCTCTGTAACCACTGGGAAAAGGAGGTTTGTGGCCGGTCTGTTGAATAGGGTGATTAAGTAACTTACCTAAACTCATCCAGATAGTACTGTGGTTGGTGCTTGAAATTTAACCCAGGCCTGTCTTAAAAGTCCCCTTTCTCAATGGGTAGTTCTTACTGCTGCCTGTAGGAGCAGCTCCATCTTATCACACTGTTCCCAGGGCGGTGACCCCACTCTGCCATCTGTACCTCTGCTCACTAGGGCCCTGCTTTTTTGGGTCCCATCTTCATTCTCTTTTCACTTCATGGATTGACTGCTTTTTAAAAACTAACAGTTATATTTTATGCTCATTGGAAGGCATATATGGAATATGACATAAGGTGACTTAAAAATATGAACTAAATAATAATCCTGGTGGTATGTAGCTATGGCAGAAAACTGTGTGGGTGTTATGTGGGTGACTGGATTTTGAGAAACTGCTGTATATCATGCACCTTTCTACATGTAGGTTTTCTCTTTTTCTTCCTCTTTTCAGCCAACTTCCCCCTATCCCCACTGAAAAATAACAATGGTGAGTTAAACTGGTTTGTCTGATTATGGGCGGACACTGGGTGCAGGGATGGGGATTAGCTTATTTTATTGTATTTCTTCCATAAATTCTGCGATCTTTCTAGCACGGCCTCGGTGCTTCATCACTCACTTTGAGAAGTTCCCATTGTTTGAGAGATTGAAGTATAAAGCGATGCCTTCAGCATCGTGGCTTCTGTGATTCTCCTAATTACCAGGAAAAGGGTGACCCGTTGATGAGCTCGGCTTCCGAGGCTTTTTGTGGGCATTAAAATTGGCTCTGATCTATGCAAGTGGATGTTTTCCAGGCGACTCCCCATTCCCAAGAGCTCCACGGAGATCATATTTGCGGGAAGCAAATCCATAAAGTGATTAGCGGAAGAGTAGGTGGGACCTGCCTGTAGTGACTGCTCACACTCTCAACCTGATAGCTGGTGGCATGGCTGAGCCGCCTGCCTTCTTTGGGAACAGTTAGCACAACTGCTTGTTGCTGAGTCTGGTAAAAAATTAAATTATGTTTATGTTTACACTTATTCTAACAGCGAAGATATGAGTTAATGTAACCCCTTGCCCTTTGACTGAGGAGATTCCCGTACGTGGTGTAGAGGATTTAATTTCTAACAAATGGAAGACTGTGTTTAGGTAGAAGGGGGCGTGTGGGGGACGCTAGTTTTCTGAAGCAGTGATGAAGTCATCTGTTATTCTTGCCTTTGCTGTTTACTCAAGCCTAATCAGGCAATTTGGTTTGCAGTAGTCTTGGTAGGTTAAATACATCGCACTCAACTTTAAACCTCAGATGGGTTCTCCAGCCAGTCACCCTGAATGTAAGTAGAAATGGTGGGTACCAAAGTTCTAAGGGCTTCCGGGGACATGGGGAAAATCCCTTGCCCCAAAGGCTATCTCGACTCCTTGAAATAACCTCTTTCTTTCTTTTGATGCTTCTAGTGTATCTAGTGTTATCTGCAAATTCCTGAGCTAGTGTGTTAAGATAGAATCAATTGGGGTGGGAAGGGTGGAATGAAGGGTGGTATGATGAGGTGATAAGAAGAGCACTTTGGAACCAGGGTCACTGCCTCAAGAGCTCATGCCTAGGCCAGAAATAGGTACAAGATTCCAGAAAAGGAAAGTGGGACTGTGAATGAAAAACTCATTTACCTTCTTTATGGACATACCTGTGGCAAATATGAGCCTCATATATTGTGTGAGGTACCTATGGAAGCCTGGATGTGTTCTGTACTTAAGCAAAAAGAATGATGGAAGGCTTCAGATGCATCACTGTGAACCATCCATGATCATGGATCTGAACACCAATGCAATAGGTGTTTTATGTCCTTAATTTGTTCGTTGCCTAGGCACACAGCTGCTTTTGAATATCCGGCATCCTCTTGCCCCCTGGACCCAGACACATTGTGGCTGCTTTTCATTGTCTTCCTCCAGACATTTCTTCTTTCCCAGTCCTTCCCACCTCTTCCTTGTCCTTATATCTCAGGAATGCCACTGAAATAAAAACACTTGCCAATAAAGTCCTGAATGTATCCTTTGCAGTAAGAGAAGAGCATCTTCGTGATTTGATTCCTACATATGCTTTCATTTCCGGGGAAATTTTCAACTCCTGGGAGCACTGCAAATAAATATAAAATAAATAGGCATGTCTGCCATTAGCCCTGTTAGTGAATACATAAGCATTTATTTCCCTTGGGGGTAAAGTCAAGCCTGCAAAGGATAATAGATATAATAAGGCTCATTTCCTTTTTGTACCCAGCCGCAAGTCAGTATGAGCTGTTATACCTTGTAGGTGAAAATGAATACAGCTATTACATTGTGCTGGCAAACATCTGCTCACCACCATCACTGCAATTTTGATTCTCTTCTTCAGTGAGTTCCAGCTAAGAGGGGTGTTGGAGTGTTGTAACATCTTCAGGATTAGACCCCAAGGGAGGAGTACAAAGCCTTCCTCTCTTGTACTCCCAATACATTCTGCCTTCCAGCTAAGCAAATTTGCTTGCTGTTTCCTCCCTCCAGTGCCTTTGTGGGAACATTCTTGTGACCTGGAATATACTCTACTTTCCTCTAAGCCAGATCCCTCTTCTGCCAGATTTCATTTTGGAGTTTCTGTTCTTTTTGCATTTGTCTTTACGCTTGGGAGAGTGTCCAGTCAGTGTGCACAACCTTTAGGTATATTGTGCTGCTTCCTGGGCCTACATAAGCCCCCTTCCCAGTGCATGGTACGTGTAGAGGCTGTGCATGGTTCATGCAGAGAGGCAATATACTGCAAAATGCATGGGATCACGAGTCAGAAACCCTGAGAGTCTTCATGTGTGTGATCTTGGACGTTGTCTCCATTTCTCTGGACTTCAGTCTTCCCAACTGCGAAGTGGAGGCTAATTTCTTCCACACCAGTCACACAAATCTGTGGTCAGAACTGAGGGTGCTGAAGTGGGTTAGAATGTACTTTTTAATCTGTACCTCATGTGAAATTACATTTGTAATGTAAATTTCCCAAAATCAGAAACAGTTCCGTGCACAGTAGAGCTGTGTCATATACACATTTAGGATATGGCAAGTTCATCTCACGCATTGTACCCCCTCCGAAGCTACTCCTTGGCTTCCATTGCCCCCGGGAAGGGAAAGCCACAGCTGAAATGCTAATGGAAACAAAAGAATGTGTGCGTTTTTTGTTTTGTGTTTTTGGCTTTTTGCTACCAAGAACTCAGATCCTAGTAGTTTAAGGGTAATTTGACAGTGATTTTAGGAATTTTCACAGTTAATTTTGACCATATGTAATTTTTACTTTAAGTGCACACTTTACAGCTAAACCACAGTGAGTTGGCATTCCATTTCACATGGTTCCAATTACTTAGTTCAGTGCTGCATGGGTGCTCAAGAAGTACGGAGTGGTAGACACTGTAACATAGTGTAGTAGGATATAATATAGAAGGAAGTTATAAGACTGACAAGTAATAGCATTTAGTCTTCAAAAGTTTTGGACCCTTGAGCTACCTTTTATTTGATTTGGAGAAACTGCTAAAATGTAGTCCATATTAACTTTCTAATAAAGTATAACTTCACAGTTAGCATATGTGAGATACTAATTTAGGGCATAGCTTTGTTTTGTTCAAACTTTCAATCTCTACTCTTGCTCCTTACACATGGTGGTTTAGGTAAGCACACATTCCTCTCTCTCTCTCTCTCTCTCTCTCTCTGTCTCTCTCTCTCTCTGTCTCTCTCTCTCTCTCTCAAATTTAGTGAAGCTCAGATAATTAGAAAAGCTCAAGTTGTCTTATAGGAGATTTTTTTTTTAACTGCAACTCATCTTATGATGTTCAAAAACCATGGATTTCCAGTTGTCCACTCAGATAGTAACATTCTGCAGTTGTATTAGAGAGCAGAAAAGAGTGATGTTTTTACAGCATCCTTTGGACAACTGGCACATCTTTATCACTTCATGTGGGAGCTCATCATGCAGTCAGACCTTGGGACCAAAGCAAGGTGAAGGAGAGAGGAAGCCAGGGAGAGACAGTATTTGAATACCTTGCCCTTTGAAGAAGACATTACAAGGGATCAGAATAACCCAGGGTTGTTGAAGGCCCCCCTGGGATTTCAAAACAGATCTATCCCCCCTCTGAAACCCTCCAAAATCAAAAATCAAAAATTCTGATTGTGCTGTAGAGGAGAAATGTAAGCCTGTCTGGATGTTTTGAAAATAACTTTTCTTAGGTCTACGTTTAACCCATCTCATCTGAGCAGATCACTGGGCTGGCTGCTCTCACCCCAGGTTCCAAAATGTAATACTGGTAGTGAGCTAGTGGCTGCAATTTGGGAAGAAAAGTACAGTGCTGGGTAAAGGGATGTGATTTACTTCTGGGGAACCGAGGGACTGTCTTCATAGAAATAGAATGATGTCATAAGAAGAAAGAAACTGAATTGTCTTTTGCCAACTGATTTTTAATTTCTTACCTACCATGTATATCCTATAATATGGTATGTGTTGTAGGTGGGATCATAAGTAAGTGCTACATTAAAAAAAAAGATTAACTTTGAGATGTAATTTACAATCAGTGAGTGTACCCATTTCAAGTAGACAGATTGAAGTTTTATGATTGGAGGAACATTTGTGCCATTGGTGGGCAAAAAGCTAGCAGCTAAAAAAGGCATGACTTTCTTTGATGTTTCAAACTGCTTCTTCTGACCTCATTGACATGTAACAAATGTGTTTATCAATATCACATAACTAAAGTATCACCCAAGGAAACTGTTCAAAAATTCTCCATTAGCAGATTAAGCTCTCATAGCCAGAAGACCATACTTTATCCTAGTCTCAAAAAACTGTTGAGAGCAGATTGCCTTCAAGAGTTATTTAAAATAACCAAGAGATGAAGGGAAGTAGCTACTTATTCTGTTCTAGCTGTGTTTCTTTTTTTATTGAATTTATTGGGGTGACATTGGTTAATAAAATTATATAGGTTTCAGGGGTAAAGTCTATAATACATCATTGATATATGGCATTGTGGATTCACCACCTCAAGTCAAGTCTCTTTCTGTCCTACCTATGTTTCTGATTGCAGGTGATTCAAAGATCTCAAAGACAAAGTCTCTGCTGACACTACTTAGGCAAGAATCTCTATATACATATAGATAGTTAAATTATCTAGTTAGCTGTGTAATTAGAAGTTATAAGTATTTTTAGCATTCTCTGTGGCTTTAGTGGTCAGATAAGGCTAGTGGTAAAGGGGGGCCTTGTGTTAGGCCTTGAGTGATGGGAAGTGAGGACGGCATTCCAGGAAGGGAATGGGTTTGAGTAGAGATAGGGCAGTTAGGTTCATTCAGCATAGAGTGGCTCATGGCCCTGCTGAGGAGTAGTGGTTCTAAAATAATCTAGGTAGGAAGTGGCCAAATTAAGGAGCATTTAAAAATATATATATACTTTATTGATTTTTTACAGAGAGGAAGGGAAAGGGATAGAGAGTTAGAAACATTGATGAGAGATAAACAATGATCAGCGGCCTCCTGCACACACCCTACTGGGGATGTGCCCAAAACCAAGGTACATGCCCTTGACCAGAATCGAACCTGAGACCCTTTAGTCCGCAGGCTGACGCTCTATCCACTGAGCCAAACTAGTTTGGACTTAAGGAGCATTTTTATAGGCTGCACAGTAAAATTTGGAATTTATCCTGGAAGCATTTGAGAATAATTAGGAATTTTTCAGCAAGGCAGTGATGTCATTAAAGTAGTATTTAAGAAGATTTCATGTCTTTCCTATTCTTTATATGTGGTAAGTATGGTTGTTTACCAATTCTGGGAGGATAATTCAAAATTCTCCACAAGTTGATTGCACTTACTTAGCCTTCTTGACCCAAGTGATTATATTCCCATTTATCCAGTCTTTTCTTACAAATATTTCCTATGTTCCTGAACTGCTGTGATAAACACAGGCAACCATGACCTGTTAATTTTATCATTTCTTCTTCCATGTTTTCTCCTGAAGCACTTAGGTTTGGCGCTTGTTATTTCCATTGTGGAAAAAAAAAGGCTTAACATTGAAGAACAGAAAATACAAGTTTCTGACTTCATTTAATTAGACTTGTTCTACAAATTATTCAGTTAAATGTCCTCTCTCGAATGTCAGTTCTTTGATTTTTTTTCTTCTATCAAAATGCTGATAGAATAAACAATTACTTGCATGATTAGTTTATTTGGAAAGAAATTTTATGTCAGTAAATTTGACAAAGACAGTAGTGAAACAGTTGTTTATATATTTAGCATTTATATTTCTTGAAGAGTTAAATTTCAGGAAATTTCATCATTTAAGAAGAAACTTAATAAACTGTTTCCTTATTAAAGGTAAGCCTCTTAATCAGACTATGCCACAAAATCATTAAGTATCCCCTGACTCATAGTTCATAAAGTTTCGTCTATGTCAGTGAGGGTTGGCTTTTTCTTTGAAAAGCGTTATTGGAAATGGAAAAAAAATAGGTGGCCACGTACCTTGAATATCAAAACATTGAACTTTGGTTTGGACAGAGTGGGTTATTTGAATACTTTGGGGTTTGTTTCTGATGAGTAGGTAATCTTACATAGGATTTGACTGCAACTTTTTAAGCCAGTCATTCAATTAATAATATTTTATTAACAGCCACATATGTAGGGCACAGTTCTGATCCTTATTGGGGATCCTTTATTATTTTATTTATACTCAGCCTTGATCGAAAGAGGATTTTGAATAGACTGTGAGGAGTAAAAGAATATAAATTGGAAGTAGTTTAGAAAAGGGAAAAAGTATTTGTGGATGCAAACATAATTCTCTCTGTCCCCATTGAATCTCCTGTCAACTTCTGGTATAACAATTTTTAACAATTTAATATATGTTCCTCTTCCTGTAAGCTCTTTGAGGGTAGGAATAGGTATCTTAGTTATCATTCTGTCCGTAGTCCCTGAAATAGTACTGGAGCAGATTAAATAAATCTTCTGTAACTGTTGACTGAATGTTGTGAAGGCTAGTTATAATCAGTCACTCAACTCTTTATCATTTTGTAGCACTTTCCAACTCAGAGCCATAGAGCAGGAGGGCTGGTGTGGTTACTAGAGGTCTGCTTTTCTTTATCATAGATGGAGTAAAGCTGAGATCCACGGAAAAAACAAATCACTTGCCAAGAGATCCAGAGCCAGTGACTTGCAGAGCTGGGCCTAGAACTCGTGGAGCCTTGTAGTCAAGCTTTGTTCCTGTGAAACCCCTTGCCACTGCCCATTGACCACTTAGCCATCTGTCCCCGACAGTTAAATGTGTTTTGTGACTGGTGATGCAGCTTTTTATATTACAGTTCGAAGGACTTCACTCCGTAGTATTTACAGCACCTAATTAGGTTATTCTGAAATAACTTATTTTTTTTAAACCAAGGCTGGCACTGCCAGAAAGTTCCTAAAGTTTCAGATGATAGATTATATGTTGCAAATAGCTTTCTTACTATATATATATATATATATATATATATGATCAATAATTTCACAAAAATGCATAGGTAATAATGAGAGGAGAACCCTTTTGTTTTCATAATCTTAATAAATTGCATACAGTTCCTTGAAATGATATTCTGAAAAAGTGTGTGTCCAGTGTCATCATGTTGAACTGACTTAATGCTGATGCTGACTGGGTGATTGGCCTGGTAGCCTTTCCTTTAGGGAGGGAAATGTGGAATAAATAGCAAACTTAACTGCTTATTAAGTTAAAAGAAATAAATTAATAGATTACTGACACATGTACAGGAGTTCTGGGTTTTAATAAGTTGGGCTCCATTTGTATCTAAGAGTGCAAAGGATTGATTTTCTTTTCAGCAGGAGAAAACTGGAGTGTGTGACTCTGAGTTCCAGCAAGGGCACAATCAGAATGGGTAGAGTAGGATTATTTATAAAGAGGCTATTGGCAGGGGTATGGACTCAGCCTCCATGGAGAACCACCACCAGAGGATAGGGAGTCAAACCAACCTCCCCATTTGTGGGCAGGTTCCTTACCTTCTGCCAGACTTAGTTTCCTCCTCTGAATGGAGGATACTGTCTACTTCTCCATGTCACTGGCAGCAGTGATGATCATGTCTGTGAGGTGCTTGCATTTGTTGTCTGGCTGGGAAACTAGTCAGAAAGGTGGGCACCAGGCCCAAGAGAGCATGTGGAAACCAGATACCAACAGAGCTCCCTCTCCCAGCCTGCGATGCCCCTGGGCTAGGCGCTGTGCTGCCGAGAAACAGTGATTCTGGCTCAGGGCAACCTTGGTATAAAGTCCCAGCCTAGGAATATGTTGTGGCCTCTGTTCATTGTGGAAGCATAGAAAGCCAGCCTCCTTTGAAAATTTTGCACAAAACCACGCTGCACTTAATCATTCCTCTCCTGACCTTCCCCATGTAGAGGATAGCGTTATAGAAGTCTGTGCATTTATTTGGGGATTTTTTTTTCTTTGCTCAAGCAGTTAAATGTTTTTACCACTGCATAATTTACTAAATCCAGCATAGAAAGTTATAATTTTGCCAGCTCACAAGTGGCTTCCTGAGGCCAGTGAAAGCTTCACTCTTTCAAGACCCAGAAAAGCTGCAAGGTGGGTTCCTGCACACACTCTTCATCCCCCACAGTCAGCCTCACACTTCATTGCATTCTGCATGGCCAGTGCCAGCCCAGCAGTACTTCACAACATCATTCTAGGATCTTGCCTTCCGTGGAGAAAGTGTTGTTGTACTGTCGGTCCCAATCTATAAACACGTGAAAAACTGAATGGAGCTCATTTTCTTGAGCTTTGGCTCTTACTATAACTCTGGAACTCATGACAACCAGGACTCAGAGTCGAAATCTGTATGTTAAAAAGCAGCCCATGCTTGTTTACTTAAAGCAAAATTTCCAAATTACACAAATGGAGATGATTTTTAAATCATGTTTTCAAGTTTTATACTAATGGCTTAATAAACTTGATAGGCTTTTTATTATACACAGGGTGGCCAGACAGATAAGTGGGACAAAGTGTGGGATTGACTTAATGATATCATTAAATTAGTCAGGATTTCGCATCTATTTTCCTCTGTAGTGAAAGCAAAACAGCCCAGGAGCAGCCCATGAAGGGAATGACTAGGATAACAGTAACAGGAAAATTAGGAGGAAGCCAAGGAATAGAGTTAATTGACCAGAGGTGCCTGACAGGCTTAGAGGAGAAAAATGCCCGCAGGCTTTTGGGGGTGCTGAAGATGGAATGGGCTAGCGAAGTGGGCATTAACCTGTAGGCAAGTGGTGTCTGCTGCTTAAGATATGGCCCATATTGTCTGGGTGGAGAGAAGCACTGTGGGCTAGTATAGAATTCTAGGAGACTGGGTGCACCTCGAGGTCAGCCACAGGAGAGACCTTGCCCAAGGAGAGAAAGGAGGCGTGGCTAGAGGGGTTGGCAGAAAACCTGCCCGCAATTTCAAGAAGGAAGATGTGATTGTGGTGTCACATACTGCAGAGGAAGATGTAGACTGAGATAAGGCCACAGGTAAGGCCTTTGGAGACCTGAAAGAGCCATGTTGGCTGCCCACTGACAGCAGAAGATTGGCTTTGCAAGGAAGATTAGGGAATAGTGCGAAGTGAAGATGACATGCCTTGGTCTGATGGGAAAAAG
This sequence comes from Murina feae, assembly GCA_004026665.1. NCBI lineage: Eukaryota > Metazoa > Chordata > Mammalia > Chiroptera > Vespertilionidae > Murina > Murina feae. The sequence goes on from PVJC01000550.1 coordinate 87,712, forward strand.
AAGGTAGTTGTTATCACGCCAGGTGACTGCAGGGGACTGATATTTGGCAGCAGAACACCTTACCTTCTTTGATCCACTCATTACTACAGATTTAGAGCAATTGTTCTTAAGTGGGACAAGGTATGTATTAGGATGGAAAGTCCACGTTCTGTATCTCTGGAATGAGAATCTCTGTGCTGGAGGAGAAAACATAGAACCCATACTACTGTTAGGTCCAGGGACTTAATCCCACGAGTTGAACACTATCCCTCACCCCCAATTTTCCATGCCCCTCACCTGCCACAACTGGGGCGAGCAGAGTGCCTCGCTTTGGGAAGCAGAAGGGGTAGATTCCTGCTCAGAGGTTCCAAGGCAGGATTGTAATGGAAATGCTACAACAACCTTCTGACTTGGTACTTGCTCTCATCCATGTAAATCAGAGACTGGAACAAACAGAACTGACAGCTCTGCTTAAAAAAGCTTTTGGGGGATTTGTAAGGAAATTAAAAGAAGCCTAATGCTATGTGAACCATGTAACCTAAATTCAAAACAAAACAAAACAAAACAAAAGCCTTTATTAAGCCGTCTCAACATGCTTTATCTATAAATTTTTTATTAAGTTAAACAGCAGAAAATAAAATGGTCTTTTAAAACTGGTATACAGTTCTTTCCTTTAATTATTAATAGGCATTAACGTGGAGGGTGGGAATTTAGGTAGATCTCCCTCTCCCCCCTCCCCTCCCCCTCTGATGGGAATACAATGTGCACTTCAGTGGATCTGGATTCCTGCAGGTTAAACAGAGATCTAGATTAGAAATGAGATATTGTTAAAAATGGTATTTTAGGGAACTGTACACCTCTAATCTCACAAAGCTAAGCAATGTGGGTCAAGTTCTAGTTGCCTATTGAAAGTGATTGAATTTCACAACAGAGAATTCCATGTTTGGTCAAGAAAAGGGCCTGAGGTAGCAAGATGCTAATGCCCAGCCAATTCCATGTTTGGGTTTTCCACACCACTTGGACCTGGATGGTCTGAATTTCGCTCTCTTGCTTTGCATAGGGTGCTTTGCTTAACTTTTCAGCCTTTCTATGGTTTTAGGGGTGGTGGTGGTTGTATTACCCAGCTCTAGGATTTCCATGATGATGAAAGGGAGGGCTTAGTGATGGAGAGAATTTGGAAGAGGTATGTGCCCAGATGGTACCAACACCTCTTGATTGCAAAGATTATTTCCTCCCTCTTCACAAAATTCTTTCAGTTAAACAAATATTTAAAAGAACTGGTGGGAAGAAGTTCTGTTTAAGTCTCTTATTTATTTCATGTTATGGTTTTCAAGGTAAAGTAATATAATAGTAACAAAGGCTTAACTGATCCACTGCCTGATATTTCAGAAATAATTTTTAATTGCCTACTGAGCAGACCCATTTAGGAAGTGCTCACAATATATATCATAAAACTAACAAAGTAATTCTGTAAGGACCTCTCCCTAATTCTGATGGTCTTTCTGTGTTCTTTCTCTTCTACCACATGTTGAGAGTTTAATTTGTGTTTCTAAAGTGCTATTAGGATACCATGTAAGTGGAAGGTCCAGCCTTTTTTATCCCCCTCCCTTTTTAATTTTAGGGTGGGAGGAAAAGAGAGAGAGAGAGAAACATCAATGTAAGAGACATACATCGAACTGCAACCTACATATGTGCTCTGGCCAGGAATCGAACCAGGTGGTGACACTCCAACCAACTGAGGTATCCAGCCAGGGCAAAGTCCAACCTTTTAAAGGTGTTCTCTATCAGAAAAGAATCATTTAGATCTTACATGCTCCCAAAATATCAATTATTATATAAGAAATACTGATACTATTCACTTACTCCAGAAAAAAATCCAGGTTTCCAGTTTAAGAGATTGAGCTAATCGACTTAATTATTTGTTAGTAGTTATGTATAGTTCTAAATCCCCCAATCCTATCTAATAAAGAGGGAATATGCTAATTGACTGCTTCACCCTCAAAGATGGCAATGCCCGCAGCCAATAAAGAGGGAATATGCTAATTGGCTGTCATGCCTTCAAAGATGTGGCGCCCACAGCCAATAAGGAGGGAATATGCTGACTGCCATGCCCTCGAAGATGTTGACATCCACAGCCACAAGATGGCAGCGCCCAGTCCCCTTAGCCCTGCCAGGGTGGCAGGTGCGTGGCAAGGCCAGGCCTGCCTGGAGGCAGGCCCAGCCACTCTTCACACCTGCCTCCAAAGCCCCCCAGTCCCTCAGCCCCCAGCCACCCATGGCCAGCCTAAGGTGCAGGCAAGCCTCAGATATCAGCTGCCCAGCTGCCAAAGGCCGTCCAAGGCCGCCCAAGGCTCAGGTAACCAGGGCCGGCTGAGGCTTGCACTGCCGGCAGTGGCAGCAGCAAAGATGTGATGGGGCATTGCCTTCCCCTGATCTCTGGGTCACCTCCCACCCCTGAGGGTTACTGGACTATGAGAGGGGGCAGGCCAGGCTGAGGGAATTTTCATGCACCGGGCCTCTAGTTCTTATATAATGAAATACGCCATTCTCTTGAATATAAACTGTTCGTCTCCTCTTCTCTGGTTTATTGCACTTGCCTTTCATAGGGAGAAGGTGTATCTGCAGTCACAAGACTAAGAACTAGACACCTCTTCAGTTCCTCCAATGGTGGAGGCTCACTGTACAGTATACCATATTCTTAAATCACAGCCTCTTCCCACATTGGTCTTAGAACAGAAATACTTGTGTAGACCGAGGAATGCCTTTCACTGAAAAATCAGACACTTCCATGCCAAAATATAAAACAGATATAAATGGTATTTAGATTATTTATTCATTCAACAAATATTTGGTAAATAAGACCCATAAACCTAGACCCATGCCAGGAATTAAGCCATAGCTTGTGTTATTTTCTCATTTCTTTGACTAGGAAGCGTATGTGTATTTTAACAAAAGTATGTATTAAATATGAGAACTTGAATTAAGTGCTTTTCTGTGTTTAATGCAAACATAAAATATCAATGGATGCTTCTGATTGATTACTTGTTTTTAATATCCCTGTTATAGCCATTCATGACATTTACAGCAAATGCAAAGGCTTCTCTTCAGAGTTCATTGTATTGTATGTTGTATTGGTAGGTAGTGGAACTGACTTTCACAAGGAAATTCAAATAGTTGTCTTTGCCCTAAAATGTGTTAATAAGTTTATATCACCACTGTGGCATTTATTTTCTGACTGTGGATAAATCATATTTGTTTCTGTGTGTTTAATTATGTGATTTTTATTACAATGGTAGACATGTTCTGTGTTTTCACACAAAATAGATCTTATTTCAGCCAACAACAATAAAAAAAACTACTGTTGTGATAAGCTTGTTTTATACATCATCAAAATACTAGTAGAAGCCTGAAAATCATTCTTTAGGGTTGTGATTAGAAGCATAGCTTAACATCTCTAGCCAAGAATCATGATACTTTAGTTTGCTTTATTAATTTTTATTTTTTATGTTAAGGGTACTTTTTGCAAAAAACAACACAACACCTGTTCATTAGTCTTTAACAAGTTTCTCTGTTTCTTTTAATTTATTTGAATCCTCTATAATTACTTTTGCTTTGTTGATACTAATTTTCTCCACTACCACCTCATTATACTAATTTTCATATCTCTTTTTTCCTTCTTTACTTCCAGTTATATTTTCAGACGTGTTTCTTCACTAAGATGCCAAGTGACTACTCTTAGGGTATAAGTCTGTGTAGTGACTTTTGGGCGGGGATGAGGCACAACAGTACCTTTGTTTTATATCATTGAAGTCTTTTCTGGGAAAAAAGGCAATAACCAGCGACTGTTTGCAGAGCTTTATCAAATACTCTCTTTTCCTATTTTTAAAGTTTCCATTTCCCAGAAAGACTGGCTATTTGCCCTTTAAAAATGTAAGGTTTTTTTCTCCCAATTAAACTTAAACTTTCTACTAGTATTTCAAAACATTGAGCTTCTAGGGGAGCAAATCTCACATGCTGAAATTATACTCTGTTAATAGAAAAGCAAAATTGATACCATGTTAACCTATAAATTTCACCATCTGCACTATAGATTGCATCGTGCCTATAGATTGCATTAGGTGCGTGGCTGCCACAGGGCTTGCATTGTATGATGCATTGGCTTAGTATAGAAAAGGGGAAAATGCTTGCCTTGGCCTCATCTCCTTAAAAGACATTCAGACTTTTGTTCATGAATGAGTAGGGGAATCCAGGGCAGAGGAAATAGGATATTTTCACATCTTGCTGACTTGTTTCTGGGTTTAGGGACCATTTAAAAAGAGAGTAAGTATGGACACACCAAAGCTGAAGCAGTGAGTGAACAGATAGCTTGAGTGTGCTATCACTGATACTTCACCTATGTGTAGTCTGGCCACGTGAAGTATCTTCCCTGTTTTCATTTCTTTTGAATATTTCCTGATAGTTTCCATAGCAAGTATTTCCAGAATTTTGATGTTAAAATTGATGTGACCAGCCTTGGCTGGTGTGGATCAGTGGTTAGAGCATTGGCTTATGCACTGAAGGATCATGGGCTTGATTCCTGATGTGGTCCCACCTCCATTGGGCACGTGCAGGAGGCAACCAATTTGTCTCTCTCACCTCTCTCTCTCTCTCTCTCTCTCTCTTTCTCTCTCTTTCTCTTTCTCTTTCTCTTTCTCTTTCTCTTTCTCTTTCTCTTTCTCTTTCTCTTTCTCTTTCTCTTTCTCTTTCTCTTTCTCTTTCTTCCTCCTTTCCCCCCTTCCTTCCATTCTCTCTGAAAATCAATGGAAAAAGTATCATCAGGTGAGGATTAACAAAACAACAAAATAAAACATAAAACAAATTGTGAACAGTAATTCCTTAGAAATAAGTGGAGCTATCCATTGCATTATGTCTAGCCACGAAGTTAATTCTTACTTCTCACGAGACAGTGTTCTTTAACCATTGCATATTATTACAGTCTCAGATACATTCATCTGGGCTAAAAGTTACTTAAAACAAACAAAACTGAGCACCTTTTCCAGAAGCTAACTCAACAGTTCCCTATATTATGTATTTATGGGTATAAGTTAGAGTTATAATTATATACAGGATGTAAGGGAGACACATGATCCACATGAAAATAGTGGCTTTATATTTGGGTTTCAGGATAAAAATCAGAAGGAGCCTTCCAATTCAGGTTTAAAAACAGTTTGAACCCCTAACTCATTTTTTCCTTATAGCAATGACTTGTCATTTATCGTATCAACAGACCTCAGCACGCTCTGCCCTCTTGCCTGGAGGCGCTCCAAAATTCATTTAGGTGCTTTATATAATACTGGAAAAGATTCTTAGAAATGGGACAAAGTGGATATAAGGTAATTGCTTTTTTCTAATGAAATAGTGCCTTGGTTTTTTGGTCGTAATTTTACAAAGTTCCTAAATTGAAATTTAATGGAATAATAGGGCACTCAGGAGTAGCCGTGGTGTGCTGTTCTGTATTATACCCAGCAGGCTGGTCTCTGTGACTTATGGTTGTGCATATCATAGGTTCATTTCCAAACTGCCATTTGATCACAGTTTCTCAGGGCCCAGTGGAAAATCTAGAATTATTGTGGCTATACTGTGTTGTCCGAGAGACTGTCAAGCTCTTGGTCAAGAGAATGGTTTTCATGTTTTGCTTTCATGGTAAAGGATTTGAAAATAAAACGTTACGCTCACAATTATTGAAGTTAGGATCTGGTGTTCATCCAGTAGTATGCATAAGAATAAGAACTGACCTAATTAACTGTTTGCCTCCTGCAAGGCTCTGTTAATCCTATTTATGTGCATTATTTCATATAAGTCCCATAGCATCCCTTTGAGATAACCACCCCTTATCTTTATTTTTCAGATAAGGAACTCAAAAACTTAAAATATGCTCAGAGCCACAAAGTCTTGTAACTTTGGCTCAGATCTGCTTCCTGACTGCTACTGACAATGTTTTTGTTTTTCTCGGTGGAAAAAACCATAAAGTAGGAAGGTAACGTGTAGTGTGCTCTTCTAAAGTTTTCTTCCTATTGCATAGTTTGGTTGATAACAACTCTTACCCACTTTGTCTTTCTCTTGTCTTTTTCTAAAGTACCATCAACTTTTAGAGAAAGAGAAAATATAAGGCCTGTTAGAAAGTCTCTTCTCCACTTGCGCATGCTTGATGCCGGATGCTAACCACAGTTTTGAGAACCTCACTGCTGTAAATTCTTCAATTTTATTTTGTCTCCATTTCCCCACTGGTAAAATGGAGATGAAATCACATCAAAGTGCTACTTTCAACTCTTTGTAGAAAATATCATTGTAAATTCAAGGCCAGAGATATTCAGATGTTAAACTGTGAGGTTTCCCCATTAGCTATGGAGATCCCTGAGCAGCCTGCAAAAGGTGCCGTGTTTTGAAGATAAAGAAGAGTAGGCAAAAGAGCACTGTGACAGGAGTCTTCCCATAGCCCCAGAGTTGACCGGGGACGTTTCCTGGAGATGATATGTGCATACCTGGAAAGAAGGTGTAAATTCACAGAGCAGTGAAGGGCTCGAAGAGCCAAATGCTCGAATTCTGCTGGTGGTTAACAGTGTGATAGCCGGAAACAGCTCACCCTGTTCAGCGGGCATGGGGCGCCCCACTGGCAGGGGAGAGGATTGGAAAACCATGGTTGCTATGGTTTACCTCACCTGCACAGCTGCACAGTTCCACTCCATCCCCGTTGCTGGTCTCTCTGCCAAAGCACTGTGCCTCTGAGCTCAGCATCTAGCAAAGGAGTCTCTGTCCTAAGTGGGTGAAGTGGTCAGTGGCCCAAGAGACACTGGGAGTCCATTGGAAGGAGAGCAGGGCAGAATGGAGTGTTTCCTTCTCTGGGTTTACAAACATGAGCATTCTTCCAGCTGCAGAAGCTAACTCTGTCCGGTTACATGAAAGCATAGACCTCCTGGCCACTTTGGTGCAGGCAAACCCACCCTGCCTCCTTGGTGAAGTTCTGGCGTTCTCCCCTTTCTGGTCTCTCCACAGAGTGTGAACTCCTGACTCCGTGTCAGCAGGCAGTAGAGCCCCTTGACAAATAATCTTCAGCAAAATCTCATTTTCCATTCCTATTGACTCTGGCACCTGCTCTGTTTACTTAAGCACTCAGCTGATAAGAACAGGAATCTTTGCTGATTTTTCACCCAGAGCTGGAAGAGAAAGCCTCTTAAGCCAAAAAATAAAATAAAATAACCTTCCACTGAAACAATACATCGAAGGGGTGGTGTGGTGCCAGCTCAGTTGGTGTGGGGGCATTGCATGAAGCTGGAAAATGATGGAGTGGAGAGTAAGAGGATCTTTGTAGCAATTAAAAGTAGCGCAGCAACAGCTAAAGTAAGCAGAGCAAGCTTCCCACTGTATCCTGCTACCAGTGTTTGTAATAACCTCCAGGGTAGGGTGGGACTGGCAAGGAATAACCAAGTTGGAGACTGATGGGGAACGGGCACGGACACAGTTATTAAAGCAGAGGTCCATGCAGATGTTGGGAGATCAAAGCAAAAAGCAGAACTCTTAGAACAGTGATACTGAGATGGGCTTGATACTGAAGTACTGTTAGTGACCTCTGTACATATAGACTAGAATGACCTTACTCAGAACTCCCAGCTAATGGTACACACCAAGTACTTAATATTGAACATTTAAAATTTTGTGGCAGAGGAAGAGGCATGCCCTACACAATAGGCATCCTATTTTGAGGGATTTTATTACAGAAACTGTTTGTTGATCCTAGAGGATAAAACAGGTCTTTACCTGAAAACCTGGGTCTCTGAATCTTTGCCTCTCAGCTTGTAGGCAAGCCATTCAACTTTGCTGCTCTTTCCTTACTGGAGAAATGTCCTTGTTGCATGACATAAATATCTGCACATTAATAAACACAAGATTGCATGGCAAGAAGGGCTAGGAAATTACACACACCAGTAAAGGTCTGGGAAAGAGTAATATCTACTGTTTTTTTTTTCCCAGGCAAATTTTATTAGTGGTTGCACAGTACCAGGCATTTTATTTAGGAGCTGCAGAGGGGAGAGAAGAAAAGTGGTGGTGTCTCCTCATAGCACTCCTAGGGCCTGAGACAGACAGATGGAGATAGATGAACATTTGCTGTGCAAGTAAGGAGACAGGAGTGACTGCCCGGGATTGGCACAGGGAGGGTCAGGAAAGCCTTCAGAGAAAAGGAGGCATTTGAGTTGTAGCATGAAGGACAAGAAGCAGTGTTTAAGGATGGACAAGGACACATAAGGCAAAGAGAACCTCAAGAGAGAAAGCCTGGTGGTGTGAATGGAACCAAAAGGAAGTCCGCAAGCTAAGATGCCAGGTGCAGAGGAGACCAGGGGATATTTGAAGCAGGTGGGAGATATGCTTGCATTTGGGTTCAGGAGGAATCATTTGTTAGCAGTATGGCAAATGGACTCGAAAGAGAGCTTCCTGAATGCAGGAAGATGCGTTGAGAATCTCTTGCCGTGGTCCAAATAGGAGAGAATGAGGTCTAGACTCAACACAAGTGGAGACAGAGAAGAGGCAAACAGTATGAGGGATGGATAAGAAGTAGATTGAATAATAGATAAAGAAGAGGAAGACCAGCTTTGGGGGTTCGGGACATGTTGAAATAGAAGGTGCCTGTGGACATCAGGTGGGGAGCCTAGCAGACATTGGGAAATACTGACCTGGGGCTCAGGTGAAAAGCCAAACTGGAAAGGGAAGGTGCTACTGGTATTATAGAAAAGGGAGAATGTAGTAGCAGAAAATCACAGAAGAACACATTTTCAGGCAGAGTAGTATTAGCAGGTACTGAAAGGAAAACAGGTGAGTGAGGCCCTTAAAGGGCTCCTTGGATTTGACCATCTTGACCAGCACAGTGTCAGTGGAGCAGTGAGTTACCGCAGGCTGGGAGCCGAGGGGCAGGAGCAGGTTGAAAAGCCAGTAGGCATGACCACTTTCATTCAGTTTGTCTGGGAAAGGAAGCAAAGAGCTGGCAGGTAAGGTATCTAGGGGGTCAGAATTAAACCAAGCTTTTCTTTTTAGACTGCATATAGCTGCTAACTGAACTCGCGACCCCACCCCAATATCAAGGCTTGTCTGTAGCTTAGGAGTTAGGGGTATGTACTCCATGAAGCACATACAATCTTAGTAAATACTGTTCCTTATTTCTAAAGAATTGTATTTTTATTTTTAAACTTCTAAATTTGAAAACAAAACAACCTAGGTCGAGTAATGTAGTTTTCAGAGCTGGATGTGCTCATTTGGAGCTCAGTTTTTCTGCTTGAAGTACAAAAAAACAACTTTCCAAACTTCCTAGGCAGGAACACTACTATTTTGATGGATAAACTGATTAACCTCAGTAGGTAACCCTCCCCCCCCCTTTTTTTTCCTGTTGGTAAAAGCTTAAAAAATTCTAGAACAGATGCAATTTTCTTGTGACACACTGACAGTTTCATTCCAGATATCTCCTGAGAGGAATATAGCATATATGGGAATCCACCTTCAACCTTCTCACTTCCACACACTTCGGAAATCAGCATGGCCATGCTCACCACGCTGTGCCCACTCACTAACAGGAAGAAGGCTTGGTCAGCGTTGAGCTGTAAGCGCCTCCTAATTACCTGGATGGGTTCACTCATGTTGCCATGATCGGGTAGAAGAGACTTGGTTTATCCCAGGACAGGAAGCTGCTTTTCATCCTTGTATCATTCTTTTATCACCAGGATTTTGGTTGGATGCTGCTCTCGGATAAGCCGGACATCTCCTCTTGTTCGAAGGTGCAGCAAGGCAGAAGGATCCCTCCACTTTAGGTGGTGGTGGATGCGACTGTGGCAGCAGTGACTTCCCTTGTCAGTTCTGTTTTTTAAATGGTTTTCGGATGCTTGTTTTGAGAGTCATGTTTTAATTCACCGATCCCTACGATGAGATGTTATGTTCCTTTCCGGAGAGCCCTTGGGAGTCATCAGTCATCCTCTTCTACAGTTAAATAAGCACTGCCCTTTGCTGTTGGCTCAAGTTCGGGGGGCGGGTGGTGATGCTATCCTGTGACTCATGCATTCTCATTCACAGCGTGTTGAGCAATGCACTTGGTACGAGGGCCTAATAAAGCCTGAGGATGTTGTCACCACACTTGAATTTTCCTCAATGGGGCTGGTTCCTGTCACCACACATCCTTCTGCACACCATGCTTAGAGGCACTTCTCAATGAAACATTAGCCCTTTCACCCTTTATTATTACTTCTAGAATAGTGTTCTTGAACATACCATTGCCTTTTGCTGCTGAATATTTGTTTTGGGTTTTGAGTTGGATTTTTAATGTTACTGGTGTTCTTTCCTCCCTGCTTCCCCCAACAATGAAGTTCTTGGAAGGTTTCCATCCCTCCTGCCCTCATAGACCGCCTGCCTGAGGGGACCCAGAAGCCGCCCCCAGTGCATCTTGTAATGCAGACATTGGCTCTGATGAGAGGCCAGTGCCACAGCCCTCAGAAGGGCTCTCTGGGTAGTCTGCTCTGTGCTCCCAGCACACTAATTAATTGTCATCTCGGATGGCAGTGAGACCAATTGTTCCTCCATCGCCCTGGCCAAGCTGACTCTGGAAGAGGTGTGGGTCTGCCAGCTCTCCTGCAGTTGGCCAGGAATCTGTGTGCTAGCAGTCTGTCGGGGGGAAACAAGCCAATCTGGGGTTTGAGCTTTGATATTCTGCCTCAGAGATGCCAGCAGTGGAGGTGCTTGTTAGGCGTGTTCTAGTGCAATGACTCGTGGACCTGTGAGAGTGGTTGGAAGTCAGAGACACGGAAGTGTGTGATTTGCTTGGAAAATGGAAGTTGCCCTAGTACAATGAGCCTGTGGCCCTTTGCCATTTAGCGCTTCATTGAATTTACCATCTTTATCCTTTTATTGACTTTGAACTCAAATGAGGAGGAAGATGGTGAGGTTACCATACAGGAAGGCGCTGTGGAAGGCGTTTCTGGACATGTTAAAGAAAATGAGGTGATTAAACTCTTGGCAGTGGCTTCACAATGGCCCTAAGCATCAGGGGCAGGTGGGGCTGTTCTCAATGCTTCCACTGGAGAAAGTAAAGCAGGAAATCACTTACCTGACTCGCCAGAGGCTCCACATGGCTGCTACTCAAATCCAAGAGATCCAGCTAACTACGTTGCCTGACACGTATAATGACATAGATTCAAAGGGCCAGACACTGAAATGGACCAACCTTCACCAAGGCCCAGGGCTGCTGCCAGCACCTCGTGTGCCTTTGTGCAAATGAACAAAATGAACAAGGGCATCCAATCACAAAGAGGTGTCTTTTCCTGGCTGACAAGGCACACAGCTTGGCAAGCAGAAGTGCCGGCAGGGTTTCAGGCCCCAGGTTGACCCCACTGCACTCACCTCTGCGTGAGGCACAGAACACACAACCAGGCGCGGAGGATCTTACAGGCATGTCTTGACAAAAGACTAGTTCACTGGCTTTGCAACCAGTTGAGCAAAACCTTTATCTCCCTGCTCACTTCATTCCCAACCTGAAAACAAGAGTTCATCCGTTACAGAATTGTAAGCGCCCCACCTAAATGGTGTTCTTTAGGAACTCTACTTTTCAAACCATTTTTCTCCCTGTAAATTACACTGCCCACCCTTCCTCTGATATCTGCTGTAGCAAATGGTAAGGCCACAGTCTGCCCACAGGACGTGGTCTTCAAAGGAGTCATTTCCTCTCACATCTCCTCCAGGCCAACTCCTGAGTGTTTTTCATGGCACTGGTAACAGGAAGGCCCGTTGAATAGCAGCGCTGAAAAGGCACTTTGTTGTTTATGTTAATACTGTGGGTTTGTCTCTGCCTCATAATTAGTGTTTCCGGCTTTCTGAATTTATTTGCCAAAATATTTGCAGGACTTTTGTGAACAAATAAGGGATGGTTCTAGGCATAACTGACCACTACCTTGCAGGTTGAGCAAACTCCTGGCAGTGTGAGTTTGAGGGATGGAACCGCTGAGGGAAAGATTATCCTAGTAAGGGGAAAAGTCTCCTAAATCACCAGCTGGCATTGTTGGTATTGGATCGGCCACGGTTCTAGGCAGGTTGAAGTGGCCCAGTGCGCCTTGCCGTGCAGGCTAGGTCATTGCCGAGGAGAGGTGCTGGAGGTGTAGTGGCAAAAAACCGGTCCAAATTCCATCCAAGTTCCCTCACCTCCAATTCCGCATCTACAGCATGCGAGAATACTGTTTGCCTAGCATAGTAAGCAAAATTGTGGCTGTGGGGTACATAAAAGAAAATGTGTGTGAAGTGCTTTGCTAAAACTCTGCAGCATTCTAGAAATGTTCTTCTATTAGATAAGCTTTAAGGATGCTGCTGTCCACAAGAGGATTAATCAAGGAGAGAGCCTTGTTACGATATTTAGGTTAAAAAGGGGGCTGTGTGCCTTACTCTGTTGCATTTTCTCATATAAAGGAGAACATGAGATGATAATTAGTACAATAATCTTTCTGCTCTCTACATGACTTAACCTGCTAACTGATTCTCTGCCTGCCTCCTCAGGGTCGCCCAGGCCTCCTTGGAAGGGGCAGCTGCTTCTCAGCTTCACGTAGCTCTTGCTTTGTGAAATAGTAGGTCCTGACTTGCCACATACCTACTGATTTTTCAAAAGAAGGCGGAAATTAGGATTCTCATGTGAAACTTCCTCATTTTAATATTGGAAGCTATTTCGCTGTTTTTGAATAATATTTTACACATTTACAGAATGTGGCCAAAAAACATTTTTAACCTGCATGTTGTGAACTGCTGATGTGTGACCCTCCCTAGGTCTTTGTGCGCATTGTGATAGGGGTCTCATTCCCTCAAGAATGATACACACCAGGGGAATGCTCAGCTCCAGCATCCACCTCCTTTCCTGCCTTCACCCATCCACAGTGTCACTGAGCCACGTTTCTCTTTGATGTGCTGTAATGTGGCTCCCACACCAGGCAAGCAGGTCTTTCTTTCCTCAACAGTGACGTTCTTTTAGGACCTTCTTGTCTACACCAGTCCTGGCCCTTCCGCTCTTGAGTTTCTCGGTGCTAGACCTTCCAAGATACTGCTCTTCCTTCAATTTTTCATGCACTCCAGATTATGTATCCCTTGTAGAAGTTTGTAGGAAGCATCTTTACTTCTCTTGGTGTTTCTGAAAGAGAGATGGTTGAGAGATGGTTGGAGAAGGACTTACTTACACAGAGGTGGACACAAGCTTTGCAATTATGTGGTGAACTTGATAGAATTACATTCTGTCATGGGAGAACATAACCCTGCTTAAAGGAAACTGCTTTTTAAAATAATGTCCACAAAAGAACATGATAGATTTTCTAATGTTTCCTATATTTGTCAATCTAACCTACATCTCCTTTATAAGCCAGATGGATTGCAAGGGATTCTCATGATTCTGTCTTAAGTTTGTAATGAAATAATACACTAAAGGCATTTACCACCAGAGAACTTTATTTTAAAAAGAAAGGCCCAGTTCCAGCTTAGGTTTAGCAATTGCTTCTGACACTTGCCACTGGCTTATTAAAAGAAGCAAACAGTAGACATAATCAGGGGAAAGTGAAATGCATATTAGCTTTTCTGACAAGAACTGGAACCAAGATCGAATGCAAAAGTGGGTTGTTTTTAAATCGTAAGTTGAGTTATATTCCCAACCAGTCACAGTCTTAAAATGCTAAAAAATAATTTCATGTTAAAGCGGCGCTTTGCAGTTTAGCAACACATTCATATATAGTATCTCACTTAATCCCCAGTTTCATGATGAACTAGGTAAAGTAGTTTTTTAAAAGGTTCCTAATTTTGTTTTATAGATTAAAAATAGCCAGATTCATAGATGTTAAATGACTTGCCCAAGGGCACATGGAGAGCCTGTGGTATATTGAGATTCAAATTCTCATCTTCCATTTTTATTTCTTCTGACAATTTATGATTTTCTAAATATTAAGGATTCATTGTATACTCAGCACCTGGTTGAAGCCTGAAATTTTCCCCTTAGAGTGTATTCTGATGGCTTGTTTTATTCCTATGCTTTTGTCTCTGCTTAAAACACGTCCTTGGGAGAAGTAATATAAAGAATAATATAAATATCCATTTAATCAGCTGAATGGATCCTTTCCCCCCTATACTCTGTTTTAATGGGTGGAGTGGTTAAGGAAGAGGATGATGAACTATTTTACTGCCTCTGCCAGTTTGCCTTGGTCTTGTCCTCTTGCCCAGGTGTGGAGGGGTTCTCTTCATTGTTTCTGCCAAGGAAAGGCTTATGGGGTCCATTACACCATAATCTGCTGTCATGGTAACCTGAGGTTGATATTACCTTTCATACCTCAGGCACTGCTGTAATAGAAATTGTGCTTCATTTGATGGATATCATTGCACTGAAGTGATATATGGAATTCTATAAGCCTTGCAAAAGATGCATCCCAGGCATTCCAAGGCCAGCTCAGCCTGCTGGGGCTGTACACCTGGAGGTCTCCAGGGCAGCAGAGAGGCTGTCCTGCCAACACTGAGAGAATCCTAAGGGTCCGGAGTTAGCAGCAGGTGGAAGCCAGGCGAATGTCTCAGGGTCTCAGCATCCCCGGCCTTGAGAAGCATGCTAAAAGCACGATGACACGCATCTTTCACCTTTTCTATCTCTCTAGACAGTCTCCAAAAAAAGTCTCCAAAATAGAAATCAGAATTAAAGAAAATCTCTTTTCTCCAAAACAAGGTTGTTTTCCATCACCAAATATTAAGCAGGTTTCTTCCTACATTCCATCCAGTAGCATGTCTAAACTGGTTTTGACAAAAACTGGGTTCGTGTTGTTAGCTGAGAAATGCTGTTTGCTGTGTCTGTGACCTCCTGCACACATGGTCCTGTCAGGATTGACCAGGCCATGTGGAGGGAATCCACTGGGTGGTGTTAATCCAGCTCTCCTCACCACGGTCAGCATTGGAGTCTGGGTTGCAGCTCCCATCCAGTTCATGTTAGGAGAGGCTGCCATCCCTTGCTAAGAACAGTTGAAGTCTGCGGGCAGCCAGGGAAGGGCTGGGGCGGGATGCAGCTCCCTGGATAAATGTGATGACATCTGTCAAGGGGCAGGGGGAGGAGATAATCAAGGAGTAAAACTTAGTATCATTTCTTGTGTCATAGAAGTGCCCCTGGGGAGGGAATTAATTTATCGAAAATGAAACTCCCAAGTCAAATAGTCCTTAAGTGATTTCTAAGCTATCCAGCTGCAGATATAAAGCTAATCTCATTTTTAATGATTTTGCATATTTTATGCAAAGCTTTCAGAATAACTGAACTGAAGCCATGGTTTTGGGCAGCAGAGGGCATTCCCAACTTTAACACACAGTATTGATAGAATTTTTTACCTCACCAAGAAGCCACTGTGCATCCCTGCTAAGCAGTTACCTCTGACTCAGTTTCTCCTTATTTTTTAAAAGTAAAATCCAAGGTTAAGGATGGTGCCTGACAGTTATTCATGTAATGAAGGTGATCTCAGAGGATTTTTACCAATGCCAAACTGTCTTTTAAAAACATTGCTGTAATTTACATATGGTTCGTTTCACTAAATTTTATTAATATATTACTTATTAATAATTGATACAACCATTGATAAGTCTAAAACAAATAATAAATAATGATTATTGTAGATTCCTTCTAAATAAAAATTCTAGAATGCAACTTAGAGGCAAGGAGGGAAAAGGAACATTGGAATAAAACATAATGCCTGCTCTGAAAAATATTCCTCAAAGGAACATTTGTATCAAATTGTAGTGATTTTGCCCAATTTATTGTGAAAATTGCAGAATGGTGATTGTCCCATTGCCAGTCATGTCTCTGTGGCCATGCTGCTTTAAATATATGCTGAAAGCCTTGAGCTTTTCCCCCCCTCCTATTTGCCCTTGCAGGAAATGTCACTGCAAAATTTGACTTTACTGTGAGATGCTGGATTTTTTAAATTTAAATGCTTCCAACATCTATCTTTAATGCCACTCTATCACCACAAAGCAGTTAAGAAATGTTCACTAATATATGTGTTAGTGTAGAGAACATTTTTTCTTTTATAGGTCATCATAAACTCCCATGGGGGGGGTGGGCAGAAAATATTTTTGAAAATTCTTTATGTGTGTGTGTCTGTTCTTCAATTCATTTCAATTGGGCTGAGCATTTTGAAAGCATGAATGCATGAGGCATGATGTTTGGGGGTGCACGAGTAACAGGATGGGATCGGCAGCCACTGCAGGGGCAGTGATAGACTTCCACTGACGTCTCCCACCAGAGGACAGTCTGTGTGCCTTCACAGTACTGGGAAGTGGCCATGCCTGACCTGCTCTCCCCGCCTGCCACTTCTGTCCCCCTCTCTCCACTGCTCTCCCTGAAGGGAAAGGAAGAGTATGAATTGTGACCTTGGGCTCAAAAAGAAAGGAAATGCTCTTGCCAACTCTAGGCTTATGAGCCAATTATCTCCCTCCCACTCCTCCCCAAACTGGCACATTGACATGACTCTAACATTAATAATGAATGCTGATCATTCACCCATTCACCCTTTTCTTCTAAAGTTTTGGATTCAGACATAAAAGGCTTCCATAACATATAAGTTATAAAACGTAGTGAAATGCACACATCTGCACTAAACACCCGACCCAAGAATGAGAACAGAGGTAATAGCTTGCACCTAACTATATGCTAATCCATTCATGTTTTTTAAAGAGGAGGAAATGTTCGATTTAGAAATACATGAATTCTTTCATATCACCAGACCACGTATTTTTTTTTAAAAAAATCGTTATTCAATCAACCATTTACTGAGTGAAGTATGCATCCAGAAGGGTAGAGGAAGAAATGTAACATTTTCTTTTAAAAAATGAAACATGTGCTTCTTGAGCATTTGCAGAGAAAAATATCCAGGTTCCCAGACGGGAAAAATGAATTAAAGATGAATCACAAGTCATCTGGGAAGGCTCTACTCTCCAGTTGCTGGCAAAGAAAATAAAACAGTCAAAAGTTGAACTTGGCCCTCTCAGAAATCTCAGCAGTGTTAAAAAACAAAGCTTTCTGTCATCATAAACTGGGTATAGGAATGCTAAAGAATAGGGGAAGGCATCTTTTGGTTAATGTTCTAATTAAATACAGAGTTCTTGTGAATTTTTCAGCTTTTTTAGTCTTATCAGAAACTCGAGACCAACATTCAGGTTTGTAAATATCAGTATGAATGACATAAAAGTCAAATGTTGCTACTTCCAAATCTAATAAGATGTTTCCTCGAAGTAAAGTAGAGCCAACCCTCAATATTGAAACTGCACTTCCCTGCCCTCCTGGTTCTTGTCATTCATGGAACCTCATTTAGGTTGTGGCACAAGCGACATTTTGGACAGGCCACAGCTTGTGAGTGCTCTGCTGTTCCTGGCAACCCCTAATGGTTTCAGTAACTTTATGGCTGCACATGCTAGAAAATGAGACGTGCTTTTTTTGTGGAAGCCTGTATTTAAAATAAAATCCAGTGAGGAGACCCTAAGCAGAGTAGGGTCTATATATGAAGGCTGCAATTTGGAAGTGTCAAATTATGGTTGTTTTTCATATATATATATATATATATATATATATATATATATATATATATGAAGGGGCACAGCCCCTTCAAGGTGAGTGTCCCCCACCCTGGGGTGCCTGGGCAGCCTGGGTGAGGGGCTGATGGCTGTTTGCAGGCTGGCCATATCTCCCATTGACCCAATGTCCCAGCGAGACTGGCTGGAATCAGGTTTCTTGGGTTTATTTATCTTCTATAATTAGAACTTAGTTGCCTTGAGTGGAGGCCTAGGCAGGCAACGAAGCCTCCTGTTTGCTTCAGCTCCGTGGCTTCTACAATTGAAACTTTGTTGCCTTGAGCAGAGGCCCAGACAGCCTAAGCAGGCAGTTTCCTGCATCGCTAGTGCAACGGAAGCCTCCTGTTTGCTCTAGCTCTGTGGCTAGCAGCTGCCATCTTGGCTGGGTTAATTTGCATACAGCCACTCTGACTGGCTGGTGGGCATGGCTTTGCTGGTGGGCATGGCTTAGGTATAAAGGAGTGTGGGTTAATTTGCATCCCCCAAGGGCTCCCAGGCTGCCAGAGGGATGTTGTACTGCCCACTTAGGCCCAGTCCCCCGGGGAGTGGGCCTAAGCTAGCAGGTGGACATCTCCCGAGGGCTCCCAGACTGCGAGAGGGCAGAGGCCGGGCTGAGGGAACCCCTCGAGTGCACAAATTTTTGTGCTCCGGGCCTTTAGTGTATATATATTCTCTCTCTCTCTCTCTCTCTCTCTCTCTCTCTCTCTATATATATATATATATATATATATATATATATATATATATACATACACACAACTTGGGGCATGTCCACTTGCCAGTGGGGAGCAGGCCTAAAGCTGCAGTTGGACATCCTTAGCACTGCTAAGGAGGCGGGAGAGGCTTCCATCACCACCGCTGTACTGGCAGCCATCAGCCTGGCTTGTGGCTGAGCAGAGCTCCCCCTGTGGGAGTGCCCTGATCACCAGGGGAAGCTCCTGCAATGAGCATTTGCTCCCTGGTGGTGAGTGTGTGTCATAGTGACCAGTCATTCCCACTCATTCTGCTGTTAGGGTCAATTTGCATATTACCCTTTTATTATATAGAATAGAGGCCTGGTGCATGGGTGGAGGTCTGCTGGTTTGCCCTGAAAGGTGTCCTGGAAAGGGGTCCCACTGGGGTGCCTGGCCAGCCTAGGTGAGAGTCTGATGGCTGTTTAGAGGCTGGGTACAGCCCCTTCAAGGTGGGTGCCCCCCTTGGGGTGCCTGGCCAGCCTGGGTGAGGGGCTGATGGCTGTTTCAGGCTGGGCACATCCCCTTCAAGGTGGGTGTCCCCCCCTGGCATGTCTGGCCAGCCTGGAGGAGGGTCTGAGTGCCGTTTCCAGGCTGGCCACATCCCCTTCAGGGAGGGAGTCCCTTCTGGGATGCCTGGCCAGCCTAGGTGAGTGGCTGATGGCTGTTTGCAGTAAGGCTGGCTGGAAGCAGGTATCTGGGATTTATTTATCTTCTATAATTGAAACTTTGTTGCCTTGAGCAAAGGCCATAGCCAGCCGAGGCAGGTGGGAACCTTAGCTTCCTCCATCTCTGGGGCAAACCTCCCGCTTATTCCAGCTCCATGGCTGCTGGCTGCCATCTTGGCTGGGTTAATTTGCATATAGTTGCTATGATTGGCTGGTGGGCATGGCGATGGGCTGGTGGGTGTGGCTTAGGTATAGTGGAGTGATACCAATTTGCATATTACTCTTTTATTAGAA
>PVJC01000550.1:107102-120265 GCA_004026665.1 Murina feae
GGGGGGTGGGAGGGCTGGTGAGTGCAGGCCTGAACATTTCCCATTGGAGGGCCCACAATCGCACACGCCTGGTGGGCCCCCACCGCTGAGGGGACACACCTGGTGCAGAGCTGGGTGGTGAGCCAGGGGCGGGCGCTGGTGCAGGATCCCTCGGTGGGGCCCTGCTGCTGAGCAAACACACCCGGGGTGGAGCCGGGCAGCGGACTGGCTTTGGATTCTCCGCACTGTGCAGCAGACGCTCCTGCATGCCCTATGGAGGCCCATGGGGGGCGGATGAAGGTAGCAGACCCTGGACGGGTACTCCTGCATGCCCCCGAGGAGGCCTCCGGGGCAGAGCCAGGCACCAGACCCAGGACAGGCGTTCCCGGACACCCCACGGAGGCCCCTGGTGCAGAACCAGTCAGCGGACCCAGGACGGCTGCTCCTGCACACCCCACAGAGGCCCCCACGCTCCTGCATATCCTGGGGAGGCCCCCAGGGGGTGGAGTCAGGCAGTGGACCCGGGACAGGCACTCCTGGACTCCCCTCGGAGGCTCCTGGGGGGCGGAGCCAGGCAGTGGACCCAGGATGGCTGCTCCTGGATGCCCCGAGGAGGCCCCAGGCCAGACACCCCCCCCCACTGAGCTGACACACCTGGAACAGCTATGCCGACTGGCCATGGAGGCTCCCAGTGCAGAGCCGTCCTGCCAGCCTCCTTCTTGGCTGGGTTAATTTGCATACAGCCGCTCTGATTGGCTGGTGGGCGTGGCCATGAGCAGAGGCTCAGCCAGCCTAGGCAGGCAGTTGCAACAGAAGCCTCTGGTTTGCTCTAGCTCCATGGCTGCTGGCCTCCATCTTGGCTGAGTTAATTTGCATACAGCCGCTCTGATTGGCTGGGAGGCATGGCTTGGCTGGTGGGCGTGGCTGTGAGCAGAGGCTCAGCCAGCCTAGGCAGGCAGTTGCAACAGAAGCCTCTGGTTTGCTCTAGCTCCATAGCTGCTGGCCACCATCTTGGCTGGGTTAATTTGCATACAGCCGCTCTGATTGGCTGGTGGACGTGGCTTAGGTGTCTCGGGTAATGGTCAATTTGCATATTACTCTTTTAATATATATATATATATATATATATATATATATATATATATATATATACTTAAAATCTTTATTGTTTAAAGTATTACATAAGTCTCCTTTTTCCCCCCATTAACCTCTCCGTGGCCACCCCAACCCCTAGCACATGCCCTCACCCCCATCTGTGTCCATTGGTTATGCTCATATGCATGCATACAAGTCTGTTGGTTGATCTCTTACCTCCTCACCCCCCTGCTGTCCCTCATAGGTTGGTCAATCTGTTCAATGCTTCTATGACTCTATTTTTGTTTAGCAGTTTATGTTGTTCATTATATTCTGTAAATGAGTAAGATCATGTGATATTTATCTTTCTCTGACTGGTTTATTTTGCCTAGTATAATGCTCTCCAGGTCCATCCGTGTTGTTGTAAATGGTAAGAATTCCTTCTTTTTTACAGCAGTGTAGTATTCCATTATGTAGATGTACCACGGTTTTTTAATCCACCCATCTGCTGATAGGCACTTAGGCTGTTTCCAAATCTTAGCTATTGTAAATTGTGCTGCTATGAACATAGGGTGCATATGAACTTTATGATTGGTGTTTCTGTTTTCTTGGGTAACTAAAGAAAGACTTAGAAAATGGCAAATCAAATATGGGTCAAATGGGAGTTCCATTTTTAGTCTTTTGAGGAAACTCCATACTGTTTTCCACAGTGGCTGCACCAGTCTGCATTCCCACCAGCAGTGCACGAGTGTTCCTTTTTCTCCGCATCCTCTCCAGCACTTGTCCTTCGTTGATTTATTGATGATAGCCATTCTTACAGGTGTGAGATGGTACCTCATTGTTGTTTTGATTTGCATCTCTCGGATGATTAGTGACTTTGAGCAAGTTTTCATATGTCTCTTGGCCTTCTTTATGTCTTCTTTTGAAAAGTGTCTATTAGATCCTTTGCCCATTTTTTGATTGTATTGTTTATCTTCTTTTTGTTAAGTTATATGAGTTCCCTGTAAATGTTGGAAATTAAATCCTTATCGGAGATAACATTGGCAAATATGTTCTCCCATGCAATGGGCTTTTTGTTGTTTGTTGATGGTTTCTTTCACTGTGCAGAAGCTTTTTATTTTGATATAGTCCCATTTGTTTATTTTCTTCTTAGTTTTCATTGCCCTAGAATGTCTGCTATGGCCCTTCTTTTCCTGACAGTGCTCAGCCAGAACTTTGGGTAGCTTGTAAATTCATCGCTTCTGGATAATGCTGAAAGATGTAATGATTTATGGGGAGCAGATTTGAGTGCATTCAGAAACCATTTTCTTAATCTTTCTTTAGTTATCTTAGTTGCAAATAAACGAATGGAAAATTGTCTGAAATAAAGTTTGACTGGCCATCTCATTTTACTGTAAAAATTAAGACTATAATGAGGCCTTATGGTCTTGGTCAATCAAGTCTGACACCCAGTTTGGGTTAATACATGGTCCAGCCAGATCTTTGATTATTTACCTGCTACAACAATTCTGTTCAGAGGAGGCCTGGGCTGGGAGAGAGAGAGAGCCTGACAACCAAAAATGGAAGGTCTAGAGCAACAAAGGAAGCTAGGAAGGTAGTCTCCAACCCAGCCGGTTGTAAAGAGGACGCCAATTAGTTCAGCCCCACCTCTCTTAGAGTCAGCTCTCAGAAATTAAAGCATTCTTTTGCAAAAGGATTTTATTGCTTTTTAGGGTCACAGGTTGTGTCTACTAGACGTCATCTTCTCTTCAGAATTTCTATTAAAAATCTTAGCTACCCCTGTAAAAATTATGAGGGTTCTATTTTGAATGTAAACATTTATTTATATAAAATTCATGAGTGATGCTATTCTTTGTAGGTAAATTAGAAAATGCTGGTAAAGATCAATTAAAAAATTAAAATAACTTCGTATTCCACTGGGTATAATCGCCCTTAATATTCTGTTCTATTTCTTTTGGGAATTTTATGCATGTGGATTTTTAAAATAAAAATGGTGTTTTACTATGTTACAATCTACCTTTTAGTTCCAATATTATATTTTTAGCATCTTTTCATGTCAAGTAATATATTTAGAAGTAATTCGGATGCATTTTTAAGATAATGGTTTTATTTCTTTTTTGGAAAAAAACACACAAAACTTGTTTTTAAGTCAGACATTATGGAGAGACCACATTAGTCACTCAGTATCCTACCCCTGAGAAACAGCTCTTGTCAGCATTTGCTGAATATCAAATGCATAGAAAGAATGACTGGTTAACATGTCTTTCTATATAAATACTGTATATACTTACTTAACTTAATTTTACTTGAACTAAGAAGCAGTAAAAAAAAATTAAGGAGACACTGAGAAAAAGTTGCTGAATTGTAGGTAAATATTTCTTCACAAAGGAAACTAGTTCCTCCTACCACTAAAAATGGAATGTTATAAAACAACATCAGAATTCTGAAATCATTAGCGTCAGCTCTCGGAAATTAAAGCAGTTTAAAATGGTACATTGAATGCAGGCCTCATATATTTTCTCATTGCTGTGGAAGATAGGAAATCAGAAACCATTACAGCGTAAAGATGAATAGTAATGGTCACAATGAATAATAATACAGTGGTTCTGTAAATATAAATTCCACAATTTAATTTTAGTTGTAAGCTTAGTAGATGCAGGATTTACTGCCTGTTCATTTCTAAGTTGACAGAATTTAAACAGATTATAGTTTTGTTTTTATTATTCAAAGAACCATCAAAGGGTGCTGTGAAAGTTGTATTCCTGTCAGGTCTACGTTTCTAAGTATTAGGTTTCCTCTCCTCATAGTCACTTCTAGTCTGAAGAGTGTGTAAACATATTGCTGAATTTAATTTTAATTTTTGGTGGAGTTTGACAACTGAAAAAAACACCACTATGTCACCCAGCAATGTGTTACTTTGCTAACCTGACACGGACAACTCCAAGAACCAGTATCATGACAGAACTTGCCTGTGCAGTGCTCGGCCCTGAGAGTAGATCTTCCCTGTTCCCATCTCCCCAGTCACAGTCACTACCTTTCCAGTACCTGCAAGGTCTTCAGGGCAGCTCCCTGTCCTGCCAGCAGTTATGCCAGGAATCAGATGCCTCGGGTCGTTTTAAACAGAAGTAGGCCAGGCTTTATTCTCAGAGTAAGGTTTGCAATTCTTTCTAAAACCAACCAGAGTTGCAGAATATGGTGCATTAAATTTGGCTAATGATGTAGATCTCCACAGTGTTCTGTAAAAAAAAAAAAAGATGGTGTCATAGTGTATTTAAAATTATGTGCCAAAAGCCATGGACTCTCAACTTTAGTTAGCTTAAAGGCATAAAATCAGATCTGCTGAAAATCACTAACCTTAAACAAATGAGCCAAAAAGCAACATACCAAGTTTATTTAACAGTTCATAATGTATGCTATAAATAATTCCTCAATAACCAGTGTTTCCCGAAAATGGTTGTAAATTACAGGGGAGCAAAATGTGGAAGTGGGAAATACTGAGTTCCGTCCATCACAGCTCACCTGCTCTGTGTCTGAGGGCTAAGACACAAATCTCAAACTGCCCTCACTCATTCAGCGGGTACAAGTGCATAGTTGTAGTGAGACACTAAGTAATTATGTGCAACCATTATTACGTATTTTCTCTTTTAACACTGAGAGAATTTTGACACTCAGTTTCAAAAATGATAGTATTTATGGTACCTAAGTTCTGAATGCATTATTACATATTTTTAAATATTTTTCTGTCTTTAAAAAAAAAACTCACAAAAAACCTCAACACCATTTTCCATGTGGTTTTAATTTTATCAGACTGTAGGAATTTTGGAAACTCTCTTGCCTAGATGTTGGAAGAAAATGTTTTTTCTATAGCAGCCAAGTCTTTCATACTTTAACTATTGGATCAGCTTCTTCTTATGTAGAGCCTTTTCTACAAAAGAAAGAGTGGCAATTGTATGAGCTACATAAAACATTTCCAGTCTGCCTTATTGAGCAAATTGCCTGCTTAGTAATAGAATGCAAGATTAAAAATAAGTGTGTGTCTGACCAGACTCACTGCCTAAAGAGGACATGGAGCTTATGGCTTACTTGATCGCTAAAGCCTCTGTGATATCATATGAGAGATTTCCTCAGAAAAGCTTCTCAATTCCCAGTTTTTCTTAAAAAAAAAAAAAACAACCTGAGCATCTGAGGAATTAAGTAAAATAAGTTAATAAAACTGAGCATCTGCCCTAGATGTTTTGGCTCAGTGCATAGAGCATTAGCCTGTGGACTGAAGGGTCCCAGGTTTGATTCCAGTTAAGGGTGCATGGCTGGGTTGCAGGCTTAATCCCCGTTGTTGGGTGTGCAGGAGGCAGCTGATTGATGAATCTCTCTCATCATTGATGTTTCCATCTCTCTCTCTCCCTCTCCCAGCCTCTCTGAGATCAATAAAAAAATATAAAAAAACAACACCTGAGCATCTGAGGAATTAAGTAAATAAGTTAATATAAGGATATATACCTATCTTTTCAAGGGTGGTTTCATGTCACCACATGGCCAAATGCAGAGGTATGAACCAAATGATCCTGGGGAGCAATGAGTCTTTCCCACACCCCTGGACTTGCCTGTCATTAGCGTGAAGCGGCTGGATACCCATCCACTAGCTGTTTACCTCTGATCCAAACAGGTACCTGAAACATAGAAATTCAGGACCAACTAAGGGAGCCATAGGGAATTGAGATATGCTACTGCCCCTCAGGGAAAGTCTAGTTAGGGAGAGGATATTTAAAAATACAAAATAAAGCAGGAGCAGCACATGCAGTATATAATTAGCTGTTTGATTGTATAATGCGTGCCATAAATGCTACTTTGAGGCAAAGGAGAGAGATATCTATGAGTTGGTACAGTTGATGCCTTTCCTGCAGGCCTGCCCTTCTCTGAGCGCCTTCGTGTGAAATGCAGAAGGCGTTCCTGTGTATGGACACCCTGTGCCTGGCCAGCAGCACGCGGTGGGGCTTCGTTCCCCCTGCCCCCTTGGCTTAGGCGCAGTGGTTCTCAACCTGCTGGCCCTTTAAACAGTTCCTCACGTTGTGACCCAACCATAAAATTATTTTCGTTGCTACTTCATAACTGTAATGTTGCTACTGTTATAAATCGTAATGTAAATATCTGATACGCAGGATGGTCTTAGGCGACCCCTGAGAAAGGGGTCGTTCGACCGCCAAAGGGGTCGTGCCTCACGGGTTGAGAACCGCTGGATTCGGGCCTGGTATAGTGCATAATACGAGGCGACTGAGCTCACACGTAGCTTCCTCTTTTGACGCATCACAGATTTAAGTGTGAGGAAGGACATCTGAAGAGCTCCTAGAAAGGTCTGCATATTTCCTCACGCACATTTTGGGAGATACCTCTTAATTGCATTCTCTACAGGTGCCTTCCTTTTATTATTTGTCTTCATGATTGTCTCACTAACCAGTTGCATCTTTGCATCTTTTAAAGTGTCCATCAGAGTGCTGTGCACCAAATAGGTGCTTAGATGTTAAATAGGATAAATATTTCACACATACCCTGTAAATTATGGGAGGAATAATGTTAAAGGCAGAGTAGTCTTGAAGGAGTTGGAAATAAGCATTCGGTTAACCTGAATAAAAAGGGGGACAGGTGATATCTGTTTTCACAGACTTGGGTACTCCCAAGATCATGTTTTGGGGGTTTTCGAGGTGCTTTTCTAAATTTTAATATTAACGTATGGGTGCTGTGGTTATGCACCTACCCAGATAACATTATGTTACCATATCCTGGGCCTCCAGGCACCTCCTGCCAGATCTCTTCCTAGTGCACCATTTTCATTTCTTCCCACCTCCCTGGTGCTATACCGCGGTGTAAAATACACATATAGCTCTGCAGATCTGGATCTCCAGCCTGTATCCTAGCTTTCAGCCCACATAATGTTGTGAATAAACTTCAGCAAGAGCTTTGTTACTGGACTCTGGGTTTGAGGAAAAAGCAGTGACCTGGTAGGTAGAACCTAGGGTGGATATACTGTGCCCCTTTTCCAGCTTCTCTCCACTATGAATCAGCAAGTGGGCAGAAAAGACACTTCCAATAAAATGAGCAGCACAGCTGCATGTGATGGAGACTGCACAGAGAACATTAAGAATCAGGAGAAATTTGTGCCCCAGATTGAAAAATAGGAAAGCAGCAAGAGAGGGGGGGACAAAGGTGCTCTAAATGCTGCCTAGGGTGTTGGATGGGTTTAAATCTCTTCAAAGGATGTCTTTGACCTACATGTGCTATATCCTCAGTTATGCAGAGCAGAGGCACCTCAGGTGAGAGAAGCACATGATCTGGAGCCTGTGGGGAGTTCTCCTGCTAGTTAATGCATTCTGAGAGGCAGGCCAAGGAGGGCCATTGCATACAACTAGTTTAGGCCACAGGAGACCCTGGCACTGTAAGGGAACCAAAGGGGAGTCGTATGAATACATAAAAATGTTCATGAATACTTATTGCCTGTAGTTTCCTCAAAGATTTGCTTTTTAGGATAATATTTCACAAAAGCAGAAACTGTGTTTCTGTGATCTGAGATGTAATCTCTATGTAACAGTTTCCATTATATCACAGGGTCATTTTTATATGCACAGTAATACTAAGATCAAGATAGTTAGTGATTCCAGCAACTACACCAAATATTAATACATGGAGTGTGAAACAGATAATTCTAACAGATTGAGAGTGGGTGTCTTCTGGGGCTCAGAACACTGTCACATAGTTTTCCACTGTACTATATTTAACAGAGGCTTTTTATTATGCAATGAAAGTAATTAATAATTTTTCCACTTCCCAGTGGCTGACCATTGTAGATATATCAGCACAACTTATTGTCAGCTGTAAGAATGGTGATTTGATGTTGTATTAGTGGATGTGGATCCTACTGCCACACTACTGAGATCATACAGTTTTTTCACCAAAAAATAATTGGCTGTTGTCAATGGCATTTATTGAGCACCCACATAGTATGAGACCCTGGGACAATGAAAATAAGAGGCTCATGGAACTGGTGAAATGTATGTATACTTGCCTGATGACGCAGTTATGCTTGATCACTAAACCAATCTTTAGCAGAGTTCCAGAAGTTTCTTCATGGCTCACTCTATAGGACAGAATTCCTAATTTTTCCTTCCCTCCCTCTGGTATACTACCAATCCAACAGGTAATCGGGGTCTATTGTCTCCAGTGCAAACGTACTCTCTCATTTCAGATCTCTGATTTTGGGATGATTGACTGAATACATGGAGTATGGGCCAAACTTGGTTGATCATGTACCCGATAAAAGATTGTTTTGGCTTTATTGAAATTATGCTTAACAAAATTTTGAGTCCTTTGTAATGCAAAACATTTTAATGTTGTTGTTTCTAATTTGATTAATTCTTTGTGGCAGTGATTCAGTGGTCTGGTTCTAAGTTTAGTTTGATTTAGTACATATTTTTATTGCCTCATAAATTAAAGGGTATCACACAAGATATATGGTTGTAAATAAAGGAACTGTCCCATTGGCTGTGCCTATTAAATCATAGTGCTTATTTCTAGTCCCATTCATCAGTTATGCAAAGGTTTTTAACTGAAATTTTGCTAGTAAATTTCCATCTTCACTGATATCCCCACCAGCCCTTCTTTCAAACTAGTTGAAAGATGTTACATTATTCATATTTAATAAATGGGTTAAAAACCCACTGCAACTCTTTCTTGAAAAGATTTCCCCACATTTTTAAAGTTTGTACATATGATAGCTTTCTTTTTCCTAGTGTCACACCTTATATTGGTTTTGACGGCAAAACTACACACACCACAATGGCAACATTTCCAAATATCCATTTTCAAAATGCTCTTTTCACAACACAACTTCCCTAGTGATTTCTCTCTTTGGCCTCGACAAGATCGATTAAATGTGTTTATGTTTTTAAAAATATCTCCACCCCCATGACAAAAAATAAAAAAGGTCAGCATATTTGAAACCCTTGTCATTTTGAAAAAGAAAAACATACAGTTCTTGTCAGTGGTTTGCCATCACATCATTAGGAACCCCCTCATAGCGCACAGTGTTTCCCCGACCGTTCCCCTTCTCATTCTACACTGTTGTCAGGATTCTACTCTTTCCGATAAGAGCATCTGAGAATTACCAACTGGGGACACATAATGGAGCTATGGAGCCACACACTGAGAGGAATAGAAAAAGGATTTCTCAGGAACTCTGCCTTGCCCTCAGGACTCCTGGACACCACCCACAGCTGTCAGATGCACGAGGGTGTCATTGTTTTCCCATCCATTGCATACAGTTAAAACATATTATCTTTCTCCTTTTCAGGTTAAACACAGGTTTTGATAGGTTGCCGTGCACCCTGTGGGTGGGTTATGTGTCCCCTACCCTGGAGACCACAGGTCTCCACCATTGCTCTCCACTCTGGCTTGTACATTAGACCACGAAGGGGCCATGAGCAACCTGGGCCTCTTCCCAGACCAATTAAATCAGTAGCTCCAAGGTTGAGACCTAGACTGGAGAGCCTTTTAAAGTTCCCCAGGTGACTCTAATGTTCACCCAGGTTTGGACATGACACTGGGTACTACTAATACGCCTTACTACTTAGTAGAAGGTTACGTCCGCCCTCCCCACTGTTTGCTGAATCATCCTCTTGGGCTCCTAAGTTGCTGGCCTGCCTGAGATGCAGCTGTGTTTAGAGGGGTCACAGGAAATTTTATTGTGGACAAAAGCACTTTTCCTCATCGACAGAACCAAGATAGGAGTTAGGTCTGTTCTTGGACTTGATGTTTTAGTTATTGAGCAAAGCAGGGAACATGCTTTGGGCTTCTCATTGCAAGATAATCTAATGCTGTTGTAGAGAAGGTAAGGAGTTAAAAAATGTTGAATTAGAGGTATGAGGAGAAGCGAAATAACGAAGATACATTATCAATAGTGTGGTAGGAATTTCAATTTTCATTTTATTGCCAGCTCTGTAAGCAGTTCTATGCCATCAGATGAGAATAATAACTTTGAATAAAATTAACATATTTATGATTCAAAGATATTACATATAGGCTGAGTTGCTATTCAGTTCTTACCCATTTTTAATACTGTACCAGTGCTAAAAATTTTTAAATTATAATATTTTAAAGCCACTGCCTGTAGTTCCTTGAGTGACCCCGGCATCCCTGCTTCTATCCTGGGACGCGCCTGGCTTCTCTGTGGCGCAGTAGCCAGAAGGTTGATGTGAGGCATGGCAAGGGAAGTCCAGAACCTGCTCTGTGCTGTTTGGCCAGTACCCATGCATACCTCTGGTTAAATACTTTAATTTCACCCCAAGTTATATTTGAGTGTGTAATTATTAGAGCAGGGCATCACAGCCATTCTCTAAAACAATAACTCAGTTATAGAGGTCAACACTTAACCAATAAAGGCTAGGAGACTAGTCCAAGATCGTACCAGAGGCCTAGCCAAGCCTCCCAACTTCCTGGGCTGCATCCTCTGTCCAATGCTGGTCACTTTTCCTTCTTATTAGATCACATTTCTGGAGAAATATATTAGAAAATAGACAGTTACCTATGTTCTATTGCAGAAGTACTTATTAAGTAGCCTTAGCAATTGTGCTAGAATATAAGAAATATGTTATAAATTGCTGTCCTGTACACATTATGGAGCAGTAAAATAGTGCCAGTAATATATGCCCTGTGCTCAATAAATGGTTTATGAAGGCTGTGAATGCTTCAAGAAGATAAGAGTATAAGGAAAGGCTTAAATGGGAGGATGAATAGGATTCTTGGGAGACTGAGGCTTCACTATACATACTTTCTTCACCAGCTCTGTTGCTTAGCAATTTAATTAAGGGCTACTGCTCTATGTGACTAATGATTTCCTTCAACAACTTCTGGGCAGTTACATTTACTGCTATATGCTTAGGTTGTTTCTGTTTATAATTTTGAATATATTGCTTAAAATTTTCCCTTTATACCCCCAAATTTTTATCACTATATAATTTACCTTTCTTAAGTCTGATATTAATGAATGGAGAATAAAAAATGAAGAACATTTCATAGAATCGTAATTAACCCAGATAAACTATTCTGAAATCTCTGTTTGAGTACCATTGTGTTTAACCTCATTCCACACACCAGTTCTCTTTACCACCCCTTCTTTTTTTTTTCTTTCATTCTTTTTTTTTTTTTTTTACCTTGTTTGAAACTAGCCCACAGACTACAAGCACTAGTCTTGTGTAGTAATTCAATATTACCTTTCCTCCTTTTACGATCACCAAGATCCGTGTTCAGATCTGATGGGAAAGGGAACAGGAGGGTCCACCCCTTCTTTTTGTTTTCTCTCCACTCCATCTTCTTCTTTAGCCAAAAAGAGATGTTTCTTTCTCTAACTTATATTTTCCTAGCAGAAGATCTGTTTAATAAAAAATGGTGAAGCTCTAGAAAGGATGAAATTTTCTCCCACCGAGTAAAGGGAATTCTAAAATATTACTTAAAATATATGTAGATGGTATCCATGGAAGCTGAGGATAGGAAGAAAGGGTCATCTCATACTGTCCACAAGCACAGAAGAGGTTAGTGAAAGGTTATCTTCCTTCTGAGAGGCAGTTTCCATATATGTTCCTTGGAGTAAAGATCAGAATGTTATCAGAGATGGACTGTAGCTCTGATTGCACAGTAAAAAGAAAGTAGGAGCTAAATTTAAAACGTACATGAAACCTTTTCAAAAATAGATATGTAGCTAAGAACACATACAAGAGGCAATATGCATTTTTTATCTTCCGGAAAAAGCAATGCAATTTGCTAAGTTCTTTTGAGTTATATAGAGATGGATTTGGTTTGGTTTTATTTCATGATCCATGCTACATCACCAGTTACTATAGCTTTTCATTGTAGCTCATCAGAATTTAAGAGGAAGAGCATGTCTGGATATATAATCTCAGATAAATTCTTCATATACATCTTTAAAAAGGTGTCTTTAAAAAGGTTTTAATCAGGTGTGGTTTTTGCATCTTTTGAAAACATGACATCAAGATGAATGCAGTATAGTGAGATTTGTACTTTCTTGTGGAGAAGAAAACAACTTAAAGTCGACATGCTTCTGGTTGAAAAACCATTGTAACTATAAAATAATCATCAGTAACCCATAATTTAAGCGTTTAGAATAACATTTCCTTAAGATATATATATATATATATATATATATATATATATATATATATATATATATATATATATAACTGGTAGTGCTGTATAGAAGGTTGGGAGGCATCATAGAAACTATTATATATTTTGGAACAGATTTCCAAGAGTTGAAATCTTCCAAAGAGTTCGTTCATTGAATATAAGAAAAGGGCTAGCTAAGTGAGGACATTTCACCATCATTCCCCTTGGATCATACCTGAAGTACAAACTCAGGTTGCATCTGTTTACTGAGCCACTAGTATGTGCTCGTTCCTCTGCTCTTTTATATATAATACTAGGGGCCTGGTGCACAAAAATTTGTGCACTCGGGGTGGAGGGAGTCCCTCAGCCCGGCCTGTGCCCTCTCACAGTCTGGGACCCCTCAGTGGATGTCCTATGATGGCCCCAGTCTGCCAGGCGCCTTTTGTGTGTGTGTGTGTGTGTGTGTGTGTGTGTGTGTGTGTGTGTGAGACCACTGGGGACCTGCCCCCAGCCGCATCTGAGGCTCGGAGCAGTCCTCCTGTGTGTGTCTACCTGCTGGGGACCTGCCCCCAGGCACACTGTGGAGGCTTGGAGCAGGCACCCCCTCTATGATGATCTCTCAGACTCTTGCCCTCCCCTGCATGTTGTTCTCTTTTTTGAGCGTGGCCAGGGCTGGGTGTGGCCTGCCTCCCAAGCTTGCCTACTGCCCATCTTCCTCCAGCCACCAGAAAGCAGGGAAAACCCCCCTCGTGGTCAGGCCAGCCTTTTCCTGCTCCCTGATCCCTGGAAGGGACCTGGGAAGCCACCAAGCAGGCCGCCAACTCTTTCCCACTCACCCGTCCCCTGCTGCCTTCCTTTCCCACTTCCCGGTGCCGCCAAGGGGTCTGGGGAGCTGCCAAGCAGGACCCCGGCCCCTGCAGCCTTGCTTTCCCACTCCCCGGTGC
>PVJC01000551.1:0-120055 GCA_004026665.1 Murina feae
ACACACACACACACACACACACACACACACAAAAGGCGCCTGGCAGACTGGGGCCATCATAGGACATCCACTGAGGGGTTCCAGACTGTCAGAGGGCACAGGCTGGGCTGAGGGACTCCCTCCACCCCGAGTGCACAAATTTTTGTGCACCGGGCCCCTAGTATATATATATGTTTATATGTTTATATATATATGTTTATATGTTTATATATATATATGTTTATATGTTTATATATATGTTTATATGTTTATATGTTTATATATATGTATATAAAATATGATGTGTGATATGTAACATGTATCCTATATAATAAAGAGGTAATATGCAAATTGACCAGCATCCAACACACAAGATGGTTTCCCCCATGTGGACACAAGATGGCATTCAGGGGAAGGCAGTTAGGGGCAACCAGGCCTGCAGGGGAGAGCAGTTGGGAGGGACAATACCTGCAGGGGAGGGCAGTTGGGGGGGCAGGCCTGCAGGGAAGGGCAGTTGGAGGTGACCAGGCTGGCAACGGGCATTTAGGGGAGACCAGGGAGGGAAGTTAGGGATGACCAGGGCAGAAAGGGAGGGCAATTGAAGGGGGAACCAGACCTGCAGGAAAGGACGGTTAGGTCTGACAAGGCCAGCAGGGGAGAGCAGTTAGGGGCAATTGAGCTGGCAGGGGAGCAGTTAGGCATCAATCAGGGTGGCAGGGGAGTGGTTAGGGGGTGATCAGGCTGGCAGGCAGAAGCAGTTAGGGGCAATCAGGCAGGTGGGCAAGTGGTTGGGAGCCAGCAGTTAGTCGGACATCCCTTGAGGGGTCCCAGATTCGAGAGGGTGCAGTCTGGGCTGAGGGACATACATACGCCCCCCCGGGCCTCCGTGCAAGTATTTTGTGCACAGGGCCTCTAGTTTTATTATAATCCCTTCATACAACTGTAAGAGTATATTTTACAGATCCAGCTCAGAAGGGGTGATAAACAGACCATTAGCTGATTTATTTAGGGAAGGATCCACCAAATCCCACAGTGTCACTGAATCCTATCTCCTTTTGTTCTGTTTCTTAAGTGTTTCAGCTTCTGCTGCTACCTTCTACTCTGTGAGCTTACCAGCTAACTTCAACACTTGCCCCTTATTTTGTGAACATTCACGATATAGGAGGCCAAATCCTGTCTTAGCCATGAACTCTCCATCCTCCATGTTCTCTACAGTCAGTAAGCATGGGGTAGTCCCTGATAATCAGTTTGGCACTGTGCCACAGACGCTGGGTTCACAGAAATAAGATATAGTTCCTGCCTTCAGAGAGCTCTCAGTCTAAATGGAAGATTACAACAAACTCTCATGAAGTATTTAACAGCAAAAGTCAGCTGATGAGAGAGGTTAGACAGTCCATCTGCTAACTTGTAAGCCATTTCTAAGGACTAGACAAGTAGTATCTAAAAGGGAGAGTTAGAGAAAGAGCAGAAAATGCTTGCGGGGTTGTTGAGACTAACGCTAAAGATCACGGTTTCACACCCACTTAGCGGTGACCTTGCCCTAGAAGTGGGTGATACAAGTGAGAATAAATTGGCCTGTGCATAGGCAAGTTCACATGTATCAGTAACTGCTATGATAACAGTACTCAGCTAAACACGTATCTAGTACATGTAATTCTCACGGCCACCCTGAAGAAAAGGTGATGTTTACCCCCCACACACACCCTTAAAAATTAAGAGATGTAGGGCTCTGTGACAAAAAACAACTTCAAAGTATCTTAGCTGTCAAGTTTGCAGAGCTGGGCATTTCAGCCTAAGTTTCATGACTCTAAAATCTGGTGCTCTTCCTACTTCTGTAAGAAAGGGACACTAGCTACTGTTTTCCTTGGTACACTTTTTGGATGAATTTAGCTGGAAAACACCCACATTTGACCCCTATCTCCTCCCTAGCCACAGTAAAAGCAAGAGATAACTCACACTGGCCACCACATTCTCCTGTGGGATCAGTAGAGAAAACAGCGATGTTATCAGCAGAAGCCTAATGACCCAGGAAACATAAGAAACCTCTCATACAGTCATACCCAGGCCAAGCAAAGCTCCGGAAGAAATTCCTGGGACATTTAGCAAGAACAACCTGGCAGGGCTTTTGAGCAAAAAATGACCCCAAGTGAAAACACTGCATGTGAGCCCTG
Organism: Murina feae; assembly: GCA_004026665.1. Classification (NCBI taxonomy): domain Eukaryota; kingdom Metazoa; phylum Chordata; class Mammalia; order Chiroptera; family Vespertilionidae; genus Murina; species Murina feae. The sequence continues at coordinate 2,151 of PVJC01000551.1, forward strand.
GGCCGTAATCAGTGTTTGCGTTGCAGAGCACAAGGCTTGGGGTGGTAGGCAAGCCAGGCTGGCCTCTGCTGTTGTAGCAAATTAACCCTGACATCTCAGTGGCTTAACATCGAGAAGTTTTGTTTTAGGCTTATTTACGTGTCCAGTGAGGGGTGCTGTTGGGGGAACTCTGCTTCACACGGCCACTTGGAAATCGGGCTCTGACATTAGCGGGAGCACGAGGCCTCCGCAGGTGCATGGGAGGTGTAGTGGGTTGACTAGTGACCCACCCAATTTATGCCTGTGTGGAACCTCAGAATGTGACCATATTTAGAAATAATCTCTGCAGATATAATTAATTAAGGATCTTGAGGGGTGTCTTAAGTCATACCAATTTAGAATGAGATTTAAATAAAAGAAACTCATGTCCTTTACAAGAGAAAGGAGTGGGATATTTGGACCCAGACACAGGAGGAAGAAGGGTATAGACCCCAGAGGCAGGGTTTGGACTGATGCAGCTAAATAGCCAAGGGATGCTAAGAGTCACCAGCTGGGAAAGGCAGAGAAGGATTCTCCTCTAGAGTCTTTGGAGGAAGGGGGGCCCTACTGACACTTTGATTTTGGATTTGTGCTATCCAGCAAAGTGAGAGAAGAAATTCCTGTTGTTTTAAGCCACCAATTTTGTGGTGGTTGTTATAGTAGCCTAGGAAACGAATACACTAGAAAGTGTGCACTAGGATGATTTTTAAGGACCAGGCCTGGAATGAGCTTTTTTTGCTGTATTGACCAGAATCCAAAGAACTGTTGTCAAATTTTTGTCTTTCGGAATGCCCAGGAAGAGGACAGTGAAACAAGATTTGATGAGATCCTCACACTACTTTTCACACTTTCACTGGGAGGGTATATAGGGAGCAAGGGGCAGAGGTTTGGAATAGAGACCTTCCCACGTTTAGAGAGTTTTAGGAGTCCTTGGGCTGTCCACAGGGTCACCGCAGGTCAAAGCAGGACAGCAATAGGTTAGCATTAGGGTGGGATGATGGGAAATGGAGGACAAAGTTCACAACATGGGGATCCAGATTTGCACCATCATCCATAGGAACAGAACAGTAGGGTCAAGCAGAATAATAGGAACCCACACCCACAAATTGGATAGGACGGGCAGGTTCCATGGCTAGAGAAGAAGCCACGAGTGTTGGTGCCAGGGGGCTGGGGCACCCAGCGCCCCCAGTTGGGCAGCTACTCAGACATTGCTTGAAAGCAAGTCAGACTACCTCACTCCCCTCCCAGAGGGGGTGTCACATAGTCTTTTCCATAGTTGTGTCTCCAGTTTCTAGCACAGAGTAAGTGCCCAGTGAATGTTTGTCTTGCCATTCATCTGGGTGATGTTTCTAAACCATAGACCATGTCATAGCAGTTTCAAACTTAAACTCCCCTTTGCCTAAAGGAGTGAGTCTTAAATCTATACGTTGTCTTGAACTTGCCCTTGTCTCTGCCAGAGCATGTCATATTTCTTGGGCCTCTGCCTTTGCACTTGGCAGTATTTCCCCCCAAATGACCTCTTTCTTCCTTTTCCACCTGGTGAGGACTTGCTCACCCTGGAAGACCGATGTCTAACGCATCATGGAGAACCCTCCCCTGACTCCCCAGGTAGCCACACCCTCTCTCATCAGCATCCTCAGCATCCTTTGTGATGTATATGGTGCAGCAATATTGAAATCATTTATTTATCTATTTGCTCCACTTGACTCAATTTTGCATTTTATTCACCTCCTGGCTCATAATAACCTCCAGTAAATTTTTGTTATGGAAGAAATATCACTTCTACCCGGTACTTCTTCCAGACACTTTTAGAGGCAACTACTAATAGTTCTAGTGAATGGAGAGGATATTATAATTATTGAATAATTAATGGATGATTGATGTATTACTCACCATGAGAAATATAGATGGGTGAAATAAGGAAAAAGATAAAAATGGGTTGGAGTATCCCATTTTTGGAGAACAACAGTAACTATGGAAAACATTTCTGTATCGATTTAAAAATTTATCAAGTGCTTTAACTTTATCTTATTTTTTTCTCATTGTAACTCAGTGGCAGACATAGGGCTAGCATGACTTATTTCACTTACTAGTAAAGTTGAGGAAATGGAACTTATCCAAAGATTGTACGGCTGCACAGGTGGTAAGTGTCTGCCCCCCGGGGTCAAAGGTTGGCCCTGTAATTGTAAATCTTGTGTTTTCTCCCATACCTCCTGTGAACTACTCTCTCAGAGAAACAAGTGAACAAAGAGGAGGAGACGAGGAGAAAGGGATGGAAGGGAAATTTGCTTTATTTAAGGCATATTGTTTAAGGTTCAAAAATAATTTTATGAAGTAGACATTCTGCAGATAGGGTCACAGAGGACTGGAGAGAGAAAGTCACTTGCTTCATATCCCTCAGCTAATAAGCAGCAAAGATTAGAGTCAAACCCAGGTCTTCTCTCTCTCTCCGAAGCCCCATTACCTTCTACTCTAGCTGGGTCACGTGTTCGGCCTGGGGTAACAGAAGACGATTCTACCTATGCCCGCTGTCCCCTGCCTCTCCCACTGTGGGAATTCGTCAGATGTCAGGGCTACAGGTTTTTTTGATGCCCTGTCCCTTGTGAGCACTTGAGACCTACACGCTGCATCTTGGCAAGATTTAAAAGGAATCCCTGATCTCCTGCTGAGCTTTTTTCACTGGTAGTTTTGTTCCTGGAAATGATTCATCTCAAGGCTTTGGGATGTCTTGTCACAATTAGCCTTCCTTAATCCATAATTTTTCCACTTCCCTATTAGGCAATATTTTGCATTTAAGAAATGAACACAGCAAACTAATCCTGCAATGACATGTGTTTACATTATATATATGAAATACTGACCAATGTAGCCTGAAATGGGTTAGAAAACATTTTTTGTTTTGTTTTTTAAAGCTCAATTTCTGTCTCATCTGGTCACTCCGTTTCTGTTAATCCCTGACTCCTTCATACATTGTTTTTCTCTCTTCTTTCCCCTTAGCATATAGATGACATATGACTATGGTGTTTTGTTTTTATTTTTGCTTTTTGTAGGTGATTTTTCAGATGCTTCTTCTACTTTGTATTTAGTTCCTTGCAGTCCTGGGAGACCAGTGTGTTTGGTGTGAGACCTGCGGGGATCATGGGATTCAGGGTGGAGAGGGAGGAGATGTTTCTTCCTCTGTTTGGGAACTGCATGCTCCCAACCTCGATTTTACTCTTAGTCTCTGCTGTCTGTGCAGTTCCAAGTTGGATCAAGGTAACACAAGGGCACTTTTAAGGAGAGGCCAGGGGCGAAACTGCAAACAGATGTTCTTTGAAAACTGCGGAGGAAAGAGGATCTGGCCCAGAGACCCGCAGCCTTCACTTGGTGAGAGCCTTTAGCCAGTGCGTGCGTGCGTGTTTTAGTTTTATTCTTTCCCGGGTGCCCCCAGAGCCATGGCGTACCTGCTGTTGCTCTCAAGCCTCTTGCCAACAGTGGCATCTGCTCAGTGTAGCCATCGAGAATTTGAATGTCAATATCTTTGCCTTGAAATGAATGGAAAAGTATTTGTCACTCAGCGGCAATCATTCTTCAAATAAAAGGTTAGCCAGACAGGGCCCTTAATCAAAGAGTCGGTCTTTTCTGTCAGCAGTGCCTTTTAAATAGCAATGATGAAGGCTGGCTGTCAGGGTAGGACTTGATGAGCGAGATGATTGATCTGCATAAATCATTTTCTTTTTACATTGTCAGTGAAGAGTAAATTGGTGGGACATTCTGGGTATTAGCTGTGTTGAAATTAATATGCAGTATCTTAGGTGTGTCCTCATTCGCGTAGTCCTTGTAAAAGAAGGTAGAAATTAAAAGCGGCTTTTAGACGTGCATTGTTCTAACGAGAAAGTTGCACCGTTCTTCCTGCTGTGGTCATCATCTTGCATGCTAAATTCAGAAGTTGAGTGTATAGCACATTTTACAAGCTCCAAAAGGAATCTAGTTAATTTGGGAATTAGCTAGCGTCAGTAGCATTTAACAACCAGTAAATCTGTAAAGACTCACTGCTCAGAGGGGAAAATAAAATCTAAGAATGAATTCTGGTTTAAAGGCTAGTGTATCTCCTCCCCAGCACGCGTGCGCTTGCAGAAATAGCCTCAGCTGCAGATCAGGCTTTGGTTTCACCCACATACCATCGCTCGTGGGTGAGTCTCCTTGACCATGGCACTTCATCTTTCTGAGTTTGTCTTTTGTGTGTTTGTTTGGGTTTTGTCTTTCAAAACAAGATTTTATTAATTACCTTTGGTGGGCTTGCTGTTGGTATGAAAGGCAATAACGTGGGTGAAAGCACGTAGCGTATTACCTTGCACATAGCGAGAAAGTGCCCAGTGAATGTTAATCTCTTCCTTTTCTTCCAGTCAAGCAAACCACCCAATACCCGGAACATTGGCTGAGAGCTGAGATGTCACTATCAGGGGCATGTAGACATGGTCAAAATAAGCAGTGGTCTGTTTCCTGTCACTCTTGTGCTTGCTGGGATTTCTTATGGCCATTTTTAAAAATATCAAAACATGTTTAAGGGGGCCACAAAAAATACCTAATTACTGGATACTGGGAGTTTAGGGAGTGAGGTGGAAGGAATGGGGGAGAAATGTGCCCAGTACATTCAGGGTTTGTTCTCTCACTATTACTCTGTATTATATATCTGGGTTCATGTTATTCAGCTTGGGAAAGAACAAGTAAAAGCTATGCAATATACTGTTGGGATTAAGAGCAGGGCTGATGGAACCAAATTGCTAGATTCAGATTCCAGGTTTTCCAATTAATTGCTACCTGACTACAGTAAGATAGTAAATTGCCTCCTTAATCCTCAATTTTCTCACCTCTAAAGTGGGCTAGTAGTATATTAACTCAATCACCTCACAGTCTTGTTAGGATGATTGAGTTAATGTATAAGGAAAGCATGTAGAGAGTACGTGGTATGCACATGCTAGCTGTGATTGCTACAGAACGGTGGCTGGTTGAGAAAGGGAGATGTTGCTGCCGTTCCGGTGGGTTGGAAGTATCAAAGGAAGAGACAGTTAGATACAGGAGTACATGGTAGTGGCATACAGAGCGAAATATTTTCTTCATTTTGGAGAAGTTTCCCTATTGAAGGAATTTAGAGCGGAGATGGTTCTAGAAACATCCGTATCTGCAGCTGGACAGTAAGTTGAGTGACTGAGGAGCAGTCCTGCTTTGCTCCACTCTGTCCTCACTGTAGGATCAAATACGATTGAGGTGGTCTCGGGAACAAAATAAACACCAAAGAGAAATTTTTTTCTGGCTTAATTTAGAAACATTATGGATTATCTCTCTAAGATGTTATAACAAGGTTTTATAGGGCCTCCTGGTAACTAGTTATATTGTTATATTGAATGCAAAGGTCAAAAAATCACTCTCTGCTTCCCCAGGTCCCCCATATGCCTCCTATGAGGATAAAATCCACATCAGCCTCTGCCAGTGGGCACTTGGTGTGAACACTTAGGAGCCTCGGTAACATGTGAGTGGCCTGCGCTTCTATAAGGCGGCAGGTGCGGCCAGAAGAGGGACTCGGTTCCTTGGACATTTGGGTTCTCTGCATTCTTGGAGGTTTGTGCTTTTTCTCAGGCTTGTTTTTTTGGCTGAAATGAGTAGTTGTATTTGGGTTTTGTGTTTCCCACCCATCCTCTGAATTTACTATATTTTGAGCTTTTGGTCTTCTTTTGCCTCATGGAAGTTTCCACAAGACAACTTCAGAGAAATCGTCACCAACTTTGATGATTCGGTGGAAGTCCTTGGAGGGGTCGGGAGACAGCAAAGGTCACCCCATTCTCAGCGAGCCAGGATGGAGATTTGCAATCTCTCCGATCTCAGCTCTTTGATAATAACTGCGTTAAGCACTCAGTAGGCCATGCTTTTTGGAAGACACTGTAAAATTATCCTAAATCTCCTCCGGGGGCATGATGGCTACACTGAGAATTTCTAGAGAGCATTGTGCTCTGGCTTGCAATGCTCCTGGGCTGCAGAAGTGGTGAAATTGTCCTGTTAGACTCCTTCCCGATTCTGTCCTTATTCGACAAAGCAGAGCCTACGTTATCTAACTGGCTACTTAATAGGATCCAGCCATATTGGGTGTGATAAGCTGCTCAAGATTAATTTCATGTAATGAAGATCTGAAGCAAGGTGTTTAAGAGCCCTGCTAATGTTTCATTTATAGCAATCTATCAAAACAATAGATATTTAGCCTTCTTTATTGGATATGAAACATTAACTTAAAGCCAGGGCTACTTTCTGTTTTAAATACCAATATCCATTACGTGTTTCTCGCTGTAAGCATCTCTGACCCCTGCCCTCCATTTCATCAACCACTGTGAAAATCTGCCACAGGTTCCCAGGGGATACACATCACGCTCTTAGCCTTAGGTTTTGATTGTCTGGGACAATGGACCAAACCTGGCCCTCATCGTACTTGGGCTTCGCTGGGTACACACTATATTCAAGCACACCGGACATTGGGAGGTTTGGGGTGTTGATGGGACACAACTTCACCGAGTGTGAAATGCTGGGAAAGGGCTCTCTTAGCCCATGGGCATCCTCATCACTCCTGGGTTCATTAATACCTTTTCTCAGTTATGAGCTACTGAGGCCTAGAAATATCTGGGCTGCTTCTCCTCATAATATCTTTCCATATTTGAGAGTGGAAAGTGTGAATTTTCATCAGTTCTAACGAGTAGGCGGAGCCCATTATTTAGCTTCCAGGGGCTCCCTATTGTCTGAGAGCCCTTAGTTTGGTATTCAAGGCCCTAGAACAAGTGCACAGGCATTTAATATTTGTTGAATTTATGAATGAAAGAATGAATAATTCCCACTTTTCCCTCTTCAACACTTTTCCTCATGAATGCCCAGTATCATCATTTTCTTCTCGCCACTCTCCTTTTTTTTCACTACTTTTATTATTGGAAATACATTTGTTCGCACATTATTTGCCGTTTTCCAGTATGGAATACATTCTTTCTAATTTTTTTTCTGGCTCAAATTATTTATATTCTTTAGGGCCTGACTGACGACCCATATTTCTCTGACCTGTATTCTCTGAGTGGCTTTCACATTCCTCTCTGCCTTTCCTCCTATGAATTCTTGACCATTAAGTTTTAATATAAATCTGATGCTTCGACATAGATGGAGGTTCTCTGGATATTTTTATCTGTGCATAGCTTGTTTTTTAAAAACTGTGGAATCTTCAAGAATAGGGGCCTATGCTTAGCATTTTCCCATGGCATATACCCTAATCTTGGGCACACAGAACATAGTGACTTGAAATGATCTCCAAAGGTGCATCCTGAATACACTTGGCAGTTATCTTGTGTAAGACAAGGCAGAAGAATTACACTGCGATTGATGTTGCAACGTGTCACTCTCAGTAAAATATTTGTGACCCCTGGAGAACAGGAACTATGAAGATCCCATTGGATTTGTTTGCTCGCTCCTCCAGGACTCTCCTAACCACCAGATTGCTGTTTGCAGCTCTCCCTTTGGGCCCGGAAACTTGAATGTGTCCTGTATTTTCTTTCTCCATCCCATGCTATGTGGTTTGAGATTCTGTCTTCTGTTTCCTTTTTACAGTCTCCAGGGCCCTCTTAATTGGGACAGCTTAGGAGCCCGTGCTGTGAGCCAGGGGATGAGTTTTGCTGCCTTTCCTCTCCGTGGGCAGGCTTCATGGGGGTTTTCTGGAGTGGAGACGTCAGCCTGGCAGCACATCCTGTGCTTCTCCATCACCTGTTGTGTGTTTCACCCAAGGCTTACCTCAGGAGGCCTCTGAATCCTTTTTGGCCAGACATCTTTTTGGCAGTTTGAGAACTTGGTTGGATTCCAGTCTTTCCCTTTCATTTTCAGGCCATGCCCACATTGTAGATTTGTGAGCCAGGCTTTACTTTCTCTTGGTTTTCCTCGCCCCCGGCCCTGTGATCCATGGATACTGTCATAACAATTGGCAACTTGGAAACATTTATTAAGGGTCCAACCGCTTGACTCTAAAAGTTTATTTTGCCTTTTTAATTAAAAAATAACACATTCTCATTATAAAAGATATAAGCAATAGAGATGTGAAAGCAAAGGCTGTATTAGTTGGATGTCATGTAACAGAAAACCAAAGCAGCTATGTCTTAAAATAGGAGTTTTATATTCTTTCCAATAGAGGAGCCCAGAGTTAGGCGGGCCAAAGCTCTTGTGTTGGCTTCATGAAGTCAACAGAGACAAGACTCCCCCTTTCTTTCTGTATCTTTTGTCTGTTTGTACCACCACCATTTTTTAAAAATATATTTTATTGATTTTTTACAGAGAGGAAGGGAGAGGGATAGAGTTAGAAACATTGATGAGAGAGAAACATCAATCAGCTGCCTCCTGCACACCTCCTACTGGGGATGTGCCCGCAACTGAGGTACATGCCCTTGACCGGAATCGAACCTAGGACCCTTCAGTCCGCAGGCTGACGCTCTATCCACTGAGCCAAACCAGTTAGGGCACCACCATCATTTTTGACGTTGCTTCATGGCTCAAAGTAGCTGCTGAGTTCCAGTCATATCATCTGAATTCCAAGCAGGAAGGAGGAAGAAGGGGAGAAGAAGAGAACAAACTTCCACACGTGCTGTCTGTCACATTTTTAAGGAAGGACGAATTGTTTATACCTTGTTGCTTACCCCTAGGCAATCATGTGCTGGAGCTGGCTCTTCCTTGGTTGCAAGAACTGATTGTTACGTTCTTAGGAGTTTATATGAGCCTCACGTGGTAGCTTAAAGTTGGCCATAGTAGAAATATTTACACCATAAAAATTGATGCAAGAGCAAGCTGGTTGTGAAACGTTTACTAGCACACAGCTATTACATCAGAGTATTGTTAGTAAAAATGAATAGTAAATAATAAATAATAATAAATAATAAAAAAGTAATAGGTAAGCAAAGCTCTCTTTGCTGTATTCCCTCTACTTTGTACAGAATCTCATAGTCCATAGCGTGGATCTACTCCCCCATTTAGGTTGTTGACTCTTTTCTCCCTTTCAAATTATGCAATATATATATATATATATATATATATATATATATATATAGACACACACACACATATATATCTTTTTACATATAAATTTCTGCACATGAGCTAGCTTCTGTGAATGAGCATTTCTTTGAGGTAGATTTGCTGAGTCAAAAGGTGTGCTCACTGCTTCCCTCTTTATGAAGAACATTCACCGGATGGAGGGCTCTTTCTTCCTAATTAGTGTAATGGCGAAGAACATGGGTTTTGGAATTAGAAACACAAAATTCTCAGAACACTTACTGAGAATTTTTAGCTGTGTGACTTTGGCCAAATTATTTAACCTCTCTAAGCCTTCACTCTTCCCCCCTCAAAAGCAAAGGGGATACCATCTGCCTCTGTAGTGGTTTATGACAATGAAATGATAATATGACTACAAAGAACTAACAGTAGAGCCTGGCAGATTGTGGTAACCAGGGCTTCTCCACACAGAGAGATGTACTCACACAGATGTGCAACATATACAAAGAAGAATAAAAATATGAAACCGAGTCTTGGATGAAGCCTAGGTCAGTATGAGTTGCGGAGGTGAGCATCAGATGGAAAGAGATGGATGTTTAATACACAGATTGAAAAATTGTTCCACTAACCCAAGTGGTAGCTATAGGTTAATTGATGGTTAGAAAAACTGCAGAGTAAATCAAGCATATCTCCAATTCATAAGTGCATATTTATAAATATATTTAAAATCATCTTTATGACTCTTCAGTTTTACAGTTTTCTTTAGCAAATCTGATGCTTGAGTTGTGGAAGCTGACAAATATCAACATAAATGTTCTTTTTCTCCCCCAACTACATTGAACATTGCACAGATGTGTAGTTAAGTATTTATTATGAACATGCAAATATTGATGTCCCCAAGGCCCATTCTTTGATTTTCATGCTGCTGTTGCTATATTTGGAGTGGTTGATTAATACAGGTCTTTGCTCTGACACATAGCATGTCTGACTTCAGGGCCGCTGAGAGCAGCATCAAGAAGAAAGAAGCCAGAGCTTGATGTTCATAAGGTTGGACAATATTTGAGGATGGGAGTTGCTCTGGGAAAAGGTCAGCTGGCAAGCGAATATACAAGATGGTTAAGGATATGCCTAGCATGGCACTTTGCACATGGTAGGTTCTCAGTAAGTCTTTGCTCATTTAAAGAGATAGACTATATGGAGAATAAACAGCCATAATGAAAGAATTATTTCACATGATCTAGAGCAAGATTTCTCAATCTTTCCACTGTTCACATTTTTGGCTGAATAATTCTTATTATGGGGGCCATCCTGTGCACTGTAGGATGTTTAGCAGTATCTGGCCTCTACCCACTAGGTGCCAGCATGGCCCTCCCCAAGTTGTGCTCACAGAAAATTTCTCTGGACATTGCTAACTGTCTCCTGGGGAGCAAATTGCCTCAGTTGAAAACTGCTAAGCTAGAAGAAAGGGAAAGAGCTAATAGCATATATTAAACAATAAGTATGTGCCAGATGTTTAACTCATTAAATCCTTGCAACAATTCTGAGTTGCAGGTGTTGCTGAAATTAGTTTTGCAGGAAAGAGGGGTGGAAAGAGGTTAAGAGCTTGGCCTAAGGTTAGACAGGTGGGGTCTGATTCTAAATGTGATGCTCTTTTGCTTGTGCTCCTCTCCCTCCTAGCACAGTCTGACTTACACAGCAAGTACCAAGGGGTCACATGGTTCCTCTTCTTGATGCTAAGGACAAGGACTTCAATTCCTCATGAAAACACTGTCAGATGCACTGTTTGCAAAGAAGCACGGACCACTTATATTTGGGGCATTGATTCAAATTGGCAGAGAATATGAGCTTGGCTGTACCCACTGGAGGACAGCTGATAAACAAAGGGGTGTGCACTCTTAGCTTTTGAGAGCTCAGAGTCTCCGGAGAGGATTCAAAAGAGGTCCAAGAGGAGTTTCTTTTGGAAGGAGCTATCCAAGAGCTATGACATCTGTGTGGAAGGTGGTTTGGCTGTGATGGTAAAGCAAATGGGTTTTCTTCTGGGGAACACAGAGACCAGCTACTTGCCTATCTGATCTTCTTGTAGTTAATTTAGTAGAGTTTAAACTCTGGTCCCACCAGACAGGGCTTTGTTTTGAGCTCTAGGTGCTGATTCTGTGAGGTGCGCTGTTGGGGGAGAGCCTTTTATTTTCTACCATTTGGCGAGGCACTGGCCCATAGAGGAGAATTTTGGGGTATGCAGCTAATTGTTAGAATTGTGTAGCAGGCATAGATTGCTTTCTTAACAGAGTTGGGACAGGTTGGGGGGAGTTAGGAAATGAAGGGATAAAATTAGTGTTAATTTCTCCCCCTTTTTTTGTACCACCAAGAGAATATAAACCAATAAAAGAACTAAATGTTAGCAATCCATAAAATTCCATAATTGGTAATAAAGAAAAACTGAAACGATATTGATATACAACCAAACAAGGTAATTATCATTATTTTTTAATAAAGCCATTTATCAATAAATACCAAAGGGGATAGGAAAAATTACAGGCACGACAATGCCATCTTCCATAATTATAGCTATTAACAATAGAAAGCATAATTATACGCAGAAGGAAAACTTTTAGGAAAGATTTGTGTTGTGTTCTGAACAGAGAAGCCAAGTTCTCACATTTCAGTCAGGATTCCGTGAAAGTTCCGGAATGATTGGCTGGATGGTGGTCCCAACTCAGAGTATCTTGTTTTCTGAAGATCTGGAATTCGCACCTTTCCTGTCTCTCCATTTCCAAGTAGGCCAGCAGCTCTGGAGGAAGGGTTGGGGTCCAGGAAAGGTGTATGTGATAATTATCTGTCCACTTCCTAAATGCCACAACTCAAGAGGACTTTACTTAGCAGAAAGCTTGGTTGGGGGAATCCAGGGTCTCATTTCATCCAAACCCTGATTTAAGCAGCTACTGTTGCCTAAATGCCCATGATCCAGGCCCGGGGGGTACCGTTAGGAACGAGATGCTATCTTGCTACTTTGCCTTACTTTCAAAGGCAGACAGACGAGTGTTGAAATACAGGGTAGCAAGATGTTAAGAGTTTGCCTTGCATCCTATTGACCATACTCCAGCTCTGCCACTTGCTGCCTGTGGGAGCTTGCACAAATTAACAGCCCTAGGCCTCAGTGTCCTTATCTCTAAACTAGAGATGACACTAGCACCTATCTGTAGGCAGGGATAAAGACTTAAATGAAAGATATATGACAATGCTTAGAAAAGTGCTTGGCACCTAGTGAGTACTGTAAGTTAGCTGTCATTGAACCCAGTGGGCGAAGAACTCTATGTACTTTGGGTCATATGCAATAGTAGCAAAGTTTACTCTGACTGGTAGTCATGGAAAACTCTGTGGACAAGATAATGACTGTGCTGAATGTTCAAGGTTAGGAATGATAGGAGAGGGTGTTCCACACAGTGGAAACCACACCACAGGAGCAAAAGCGTGGATGGAATCCAGAAGCAGTATGACATGTCCGGGGAATTATAAGCTGTATTCCAGCATGACATTGAACTAGTGGAGAGATGAGGCTGCAGAGTCTCAGAGGTGTGGCAGAGTCTGGGGCACAGAGACTTAACTTGTTCATGAGGACTGGAGTCTCTTTTAAGAATATTAAATGTGAAGGTGATGGTTGGTCAGATTTGCAATCTAGATCCAATATGAGTGCTGGGCTGCTCTAACCAGTGACATAGAGCCAAAAGGAAGGGTGAGGGGAAACTTTGGGAATGTCTAGGATTAGAGCCTCTACCCAGTAGGGCAATATTTTAGTAGGGTCAAGCATGTTTTCTGGAAATAAACACCTGGACTGATGGTTCTCAGTTTAACTGTGGTAGTCATTAGTGCTGTTTGGCAAATTTTCCAGTTCTCCACGCCCAGGCCCATGTGTAAACAAATGGTGGGATTGTCTTTTCTGGTCCCCTTGTGTGAATGGGGCCACGTGAACACTTCTGGCCCAGGAATTGTAAGGAAAAGTGATGTGGAACTTTGGAGCCAGATCATTGAATTGCTGATGTAAGGTCCTTTAGAGCTTGCTCATTTCCCTCATCACAGGGGCCAGCATCATTCCAGGTAGTAGTCGCTCCATCAGCCAGGCCTGATAATGAGGATGACATGAAGCAGAGCTCCCAGCTGATATCTAATTAACATGGAGCATGAGTGAGAAATGAACCCTCATGGGGTCAGAAAGCAAACTTTGCCCATAAAAGGCCAGACAGAAACTATCTTAGGCTTTCACTCTACTTTGTTACACATAGAGATATGCGAATAAATGGGCATGGCTACGATTTAGTAAAGCTTTATTTACAACATAGGCAGCAGGCTGCTTTTGGCCAGCAGGTTGCATTTGGTTAGCAGGCTTACTCCTACTTAAGGCACTAAGACTTGGAGGCTGTTTGTTACCATAGCATAATTGAGCTGATGCTAACTACTGTGCTACCCAATTAACTTTTTAAAATCTTCTTTTCTAGGCAAATTTTATTTGCTTCTTTTTAAATCATAAAGTGAAGTGCATGGACCTTTATGTACTGCTCAATGATTTTATTAAATGTATACACGGATACATCAAGATGTAGGGCATTTCCATCATCTCAGAAATTTCCCCTTTTCTGTTCTCCCCACACTCATTTTCTTGTTAATGGTTGTTGTAGTTTTGGTTATTATGACTAAAGCTAATATGAGCATTCATGTGACAGCCTTATGTAGCTCTAGGCTTTTATATCTCATGGATAAGTACAATTGTTAGGCAGTGGAATTGTTAGGCTGGTATGAGTTTAAATTTGTGGAAACTGGCAATATTCCTTTCTGATGTGATTATACCATTTACACTTTCACCAGCAATGTTTGCAATTTTCAATTACTCTACATCCTTTCCAATATTTGGTGTTGGCAGTCTTTTTAACTTTATTTATCCTGATAGATATGCAGTGCTATCTCATTATGTTTTCAGTCTTTATTTTCCTGATGACTAATGATGCTAAGTATCTTTTCATGGGTTTACTGGCAATTCATTTATCATCTTTGGTGGATGGACTATTAAAGTATTTATCCATGTAAAAATTGAGTTATTTGTTTTTTAGTTATTGATTTGTTGGAGTACTCTATATATTCTGGTTACAGGTCCTTTGTCAGATATCTGTATTACATTTGTAGCTATCTTTATTTATTTGAAATATTTTTTCCAGTCTTTGCATTATTCTTTCACATCCTTTACAGTGCCTGTAAATAAGCAGAAAAGTTTATGTTGATAAATACAGATTTATCTTTTGTGGGGCTGGGAGAGGGAGATTAGTATTTTCTGGTGCTAAGAAATCTTTGCCTTCCTTGAGGTTGTGAGATATTCTATGTTTTCTTTCAAGAGCTTTAGCATGTTGGCTTTTAGGCTTAAGTCTTTGATCCATGGTAAATTAATTTTCACATCTGTGAGTTGAAAATTGAGATTTATAGTTGTCCATATGCTTATGTAGTGGTTCCAGCCCCCTTTATTCTTTTTTGTTATACATTTTCCATTTAGTTATTTTTGAAACGTTTTGTCCAAAAAAAATCAATTGGCCATAAATGTGTGGATCTATTTCTGGTTTATTTGTTATGCTTCATTGGTCTGTTTTTCTATCCTAATGTCAGTGCCATACTGTTTTGATTACTATAGTTTTATAGTAAGTCTTTAAATCAGGGAGCTCTCAAAATTTATACTCCTTTTTAAGAGTCTTTGCCTTTTTTGGATCCTTTGTTTTTCTGTATAAATTGGAGAATCAACTTTAAGTTTCTAACGATATGCTTGTAGGATTATTATTTGAATTGCACTGAATCCATAGATCAATTTGTGGAACAGTGACAACTAAACAATATGAAATCTTCGAATCCATAAAAATATTGCATCTTTTTAGGTATTCATATATTATGTAGTTTTTAGTGTAGAGGTCTTGCACATATTTTATTAAGCTTTTCATTATTTTATGCTTTTGGTGCAATTATAGATGGAATGGTAAACAAATCCATTTTCCAGTTCCTTCTAATATGTAAATACTAGGGACCTGGTGCAAGAAATTCGTGCACTGAGGGAGGGGTGTTCTTCAGCCCAGCCTGCCCCCTCTCACATATTGGGAGCCCTCAGGGGGTGTTCTACTGACAGCTCAGGCCCACACACTCTGCTCCCCTTGGGGAGCAGGCCTAAGCCGCAGTCTGGCCTCCCTTTGCAGGAGGTGACCAGGCTAATCAGGGGAAGCCACCAGCCCCATCACAGCCTCTGCCAGTCACCGCAGCCATCAAGGTGTTTTCATCAACACGGACTCCAGTCCTTTCACCATGAAAAAAAATGACAACTTTCTTTAGGCATTTTTAAGATGTGTCTTTCATAGGATATGACATTTCTTTCTTTCTTTCTTTTTAATCCTCACCTGAGGATTTGTTTCCATTGATTTTTAGAGAATGTGGAAGAGAAGGGAAAAACAGAGAGAAACATCAAAGTGAGAGGAACACTTTGATTTGTTGCCTCCTGCATATGCCCTGACCTGGGCCCCAGCCAGGGAGGAGCCTGCAACCTAGGTACATGCCCTTGGTCAGAATTGAACCCAGACCCTGCAGTCATCAGGCTGAGGCATTATGCACTGAGCCAAACTGGCTAGGGCAGGATATGACATTTCTTAGCCCTCTAGCAGTGGACCTTCATTTTTTTCTCCAGGAGTGTGGTGGAAAACCCCTAGATTGCCTTTTTGGATTCTTATTACGCAAGTTACTAAGAATATTACCAGTGGCATACAGGGAGCTTAGCCAATGAGTGGTCAGAAAAGGTGTTTCCTCTGTGGTTCACTCCAATCCCAGCTCTACCCCTGCCCAGACTTGTAAGCTCTGGCCAAGGCTGCAGGCCTGGGCAGAAGACCCCCAAACCCCTGTGATTGCTGGCTTCACAGAGCCCAGGCCTCTTCGATCCTGCCCCCTGCCATTGCCAGCTCTGTCCTTGCCCACTGGCAGCCTCTGGCCAAGGCTGCAGGCCTGGGCAGGGGACCCCCAGACCCCTCCTTTGCTGGCTCTACTGGTGCCCAGATCCCTGCAATCACAGGCTCCGCCCCTGCCCCTCTGATCACTGGCTTTGTGGAGCCCAAGCCCCTGCGATCTCCAGCCTTGCCCCTCCCCAGGCCTGAGGGCTCTGGCCCAAGCCTAATGCCTGGGTAGGGCACCCTCATACCCCTCTGATCACTGGCTCCACTCTTGCCCCTTTCGATCACCAGCTCTACCCTTAACCATGCTTGAGGCCTCTGGCGAAGGCCTCTGGCCTGGGTAGGGGACCCCTAACCCCCTCTGATCGTCTGTTCTGCCCCTTGGGCCCCCTGCCTCCTCCACCACCTGCCTGGCTAACAGACCTGACCTCTTCAGTGGCGGGGCTGAGCCGGACTGGGCACCATCATCTTGTGGCCATGGGGGAAACCATCTTTCTGATGGAGTGACACCTAATTTGCATATTACTCTTTTATTAGACAGGATGAAAAGATATATAATTTGTGTGTGTGTGTATTAACTTTGTATCCTGTAACCTTGCTAAAGTCACTTAGAATTTTTTATTTTTGGTTTTTAAGTTTGATAGGAGGATCTGTATAAACAATCATCAGGAATAAAAGCAGTTTACTTCTTAGTTTCCAATTTCATGTCTTTGTTTATTTTTCTTGTCTTATTGCCCTGGCTAGGGCCTTCATTACAATGCTGAGTGGAAGTAGAACAGATATTCTTGCCTTATTTCCAATTTTAGAAAGAAAGTGTTCAATACATTATCATTTTGTATTATGTTGGGTAGAGATTTTCTTAAATGCCCTTTATCAGACTGAATAAATTTTCTCCTATTCTTAGTTTATCATGAATGGGTGTAAATTTTGTCTAATGCTTTTCCTGCTTCTATTAAAAAGACCATATGGGTTTTTATCCTTTTTACTGGTAACATGATGAATGTATTTTGTTGACTTTTCAATATTTAACTCATCATACTTTCCTGGAATTAACATCAATTGGTCATGATGTATTATCTGTTTTTTTTTTTATATTTCTGGATTCAGTTTGCTAATATTTTGCTAAGGGTATTTTAGTCTACGTTCATGATGTAAATTGGTCCATAGTTTTCTTTTCTTGTAATGTCTTTGTCAGATTTGGGTGTGTTTTACAGGCCTCAAAATGAGTTGGCAACTGTTCCTTCTCTATTTTCTGAAAGAGTTTGTAATTTTGGTATTGTTTTTATCTTACATTTTTTTGATAGAATTCACCAATGAAACCCTTGGGGCTAGTTGATTTCTTTCTCAGAAGATTTTATATTTTATGTTTATTAAAGATTAATTTCTTTAATAAACATAGGCTTTCAAGATTTTCTATTTCTTTTTGCGTCCATTTCAGTAAGCTGAATTTTCAAGGAATTCGTCCAGTTCATCTAAATTGTTGAATTTATTGACATAAACTATTCACATTATTCCATTATTATCTTTTTTAATGTCTGCAGACTCTTTAGTAATAGCCCTCTTCCATTGCTGAATTTAACTTTTTCTTTTCCTTGTTCAGTCTCTTGCCTAGGGGGTTATTAATTTTTTTAAAGCAGCTTTATTGAGCTACAATTTGCATTTCATAGAAGTTACACATTTTATTTATTTAATTTATCTTTATTATTGATAAAATACAGATTTGGAGGACACATATTCCCTGATTTGAAGACTTACAATAAAGCTACAGTAATCAAAACAGTATGGCATTGATATAAGGATAGAACAGTAGACCAATGAAACATCACAGGTAAACCAGAAATACACACACACGTATGCCTGTGTACTTGAAAATAATATTCTGCGGTTATTGGGTATAGTGTTCTATAAAAGTCAATCAGAGTTATTTGTTTAGTAGTGTGTTCAAATGTAGGTATTCTTACTGGATTTTATTTTGTCATATGGGTCTATCAGTTGCATAGGAATGGGTATTAATTATCTAACCATGATTGTGGATTTGTCAGTTTCTCTTTTTATATATGTCTAGTTTTTTCATCATATAATTTGAAGTTTTGTATATAAGTGCATAAACATTTATAGTATATATGTCTTCCCAATGATCTTACTCTTTAATAATTATGTAACATCCCTCTTTAAGTCTGTAGTAGTATTCTGTGTCTTGAAGTTAACTTTGTCTGATATTAGTGTAGTCATACCAATGTTTTTATATTTACTTTCCAGAGTGTACATATATTTTTTTTATTCTTTCACTTTCAACCTTTTTGTATATTTATAAGTGCATTTCTGTAGATAGCATTCAATTCTTCTTTGACATTTTGTTCACTTTATTGACCTTTTTCTTTTAATCATAGTGTTTAGACATTTAAATCTTATTTATTAAGTTTAGGCATAAGTTTGTCACTTTGTAAGGTATTTTCTATTTATCCCATATGCTTTTACTTTAATTTTTGTGCTGCCTTTTTGATAAATGAAATGCTTTTTATTATTATATTTTAATTTCTCTTATGGCTTTTAAACTATTTTAGCATTTTTTCAGAGATTAAAATTTGCAACCATAATTTAGCTTAATTTTTCACAAACTACTAAGAGTTAATATTGTATAATGTCATATAAATGTAACAACCTTGAAACCATTTTATTCCATTATATTTACCTTTCCTTCTTGTTTTGGTGCTATTTTGTTATACATTTTTTCACCTATATAATAAGTCTGTGACAGATTGTTATAGTTTTTATATTAAGCTGTCAGTATACATTTAAATAAAGAAAAACAGATAATTTTTATATAAATATTTGTTACTTCATATACTCTTCATTTTTCCTGTACATGTTTTCATCTGGTAACACTTCATTAAGCAAAATTTAGTGTGGTGATGGTCAACTGGTAATGAATGAATTACCAGGCCAGGGCTGTTCTTCAGGGACTTTTAAGATTTTCTTATTTCTTTTCTTTTTTTTTTTTGGTCAGGGCATTAGTGTGGTTTTCTTGGTATTTATCCAGTTTTTAGTTTATAAAGCCTTTTGATCAGTACATTGTTGATTTTCCCCAGATTTGGAAAATTTTTGTTTAAATACTATTTTTGAGTCATTCTGACTTTTCATCTTCTGGGACTCCAATTATACATATGTTAGACCATTTGGTACAGTCTCACATTTAACTGAGGCTCTGATTTGTTTTAATCGTTTTTCTCTGTTCTTCATATTGGATAAATACTATTGATCTTTAAATATTACTGATCTCTTTCAAGTTGAATGGTCCCTTATTTCCAGCCCTCCCTAACATTTTCATCTGCTGATAAAAACCAGTGATTTTTTCCCCCATTATAGATACTTTACTTTTACTATAGAATTTCACTTGGTTATTTCTTTGTAGTTTAAAATGTTATGTTGAGAATACCCCATATGTTTTAACCATTATGATGCTCTTTGAATTTCTTGAAAATATTTATAATAGCTTTTTTAAAGGCCTTGTTTGCTTTTTCAAACATTTGGGTTACCTCGGGGTTTGCTTTTTTTTTTTTTTTTTGGCTGATTTCATTTTGACACTGGGTCACATTTTTACATGTCTAGTATTTTTCATTGTATATAAGACATTGTGTTAATATATTGTAGAGATTCTCGATTCTGTTTTTTTCCTCTGAAAAGTGTTGACTTTTGTTGATTTTTGCAGCTAACTAACTGTTTGATATCCTTGATCATGGGGAGACTTGTTTATATACTTTGTCATGGCAGTCTGTTTTAATTTTTCTATTGGTTTTAGTGCAAAACCATAATCCTTAGATATGATCTCTACTTTTAAGGTGTCTTCCTTCAGGGATTTTGATATAAAGCCCAAGTTATTTATCTTGTCAGAATTCAAACTCCAAACTTTGACTCCCCTCTGATGGATAGTTTATGAAATTACTGGTAGCCTTTTCAGAACTTTACCTGTTAATTTCTGCCAAGCTACTTGGACTTCCCCTGTGTTCTTAATATATTAAGAATCGCTAATACATTAAATTACCACTGGCTCAGGAGTAAGCTAAGGGTTTGTGAGGAGACCTGGACAGATTTCCTACCTCTGTAACTCCTCTACTCTTGGATTTGCCTTTACAATTTCCAGCCACTTTGATTACCCTGCCTTCTGCCTTTTTAAGTTAGTGACACTGCAGCTATCTTCTTGAGTTTTAGCTCCTGTGTGCAGTGCATACAGCAACATGGGCTCAAGGGAAATGCCATTTAAACATAAATATCACCTAATATGGTTCATTTCTTTCATAAAAATCTATGAATTTTCTTCATTCCTGCCTTCAATTAGTTGTTGCTTATATTTTCTCCAGAGTTTATAACTTTTATCTGTGGGACAGTTAGTTGTATACAAGTTACTTGATTATTACTAGAACAGGAAGTCCCATATATAGCTTTATTATATACTTCTGTAAAGCTGGAAATAGGGATAACAATAAGGGGATATTTCTGGTGTTCTCTGCATTTTTTATTTTATTTTTGGTGATTTGGGATATTTTGTTTATACAAACATCTTACAGTAAACATGGCTCTTCAGCTGCATCCCAGCCTCAACTTACCTCTGTTTTTCATGGTTATGCCTTTTAATCAGAATGATCTCCATGCTTATTGGGGAAAATCTCTAACTGTGCTCACTGAAGATGCTTAGAATTAAGTAACCTAACTAGTCACTGATTTTATCACTGATTCTAATTTTATTTTTTTCTTGCACACTTGGGTTCATTCATTTATTCAGTCATTAATTATAGATTGAGAACCTATTGTGCCTGAAGCAAAGTTTTAGATAGTTGCCACCTCCTGAGCTTACTTTATAGGTGGAGGAGAACATAACAAATAGTAAATAACTATCAGTTTGTGATAAGTGTTATGAAGACAACTGTGTGCAATCAAGAGCTAGTGAGGGGACCTGTGTGTGTGTGCTCTGCTTCAGGTAGCATGTTTAGGTAAGAACTCTCTGGTGAGGGAAATATTTGTACTGAGACTAGAAAAATGAGTAAAAGCCTCCCAGGGAGATTTAGTGGAAGAGCACTCCAGGTAGAAAGAACAGAAAAATTCAAGCCCTGAGCTGGAAGAGCAACTCCAGCCTGTGGGTGGTCCTTGTAAGCCATAGTGAGTAGTGTGGCATTTTCTCTGGATGAGACAGGAAGCACTGGATGGTTCTGTGCAGAGGAGGAACTTTATGTCCTAGGCTCTAGAGGACAAGAGGAGGAGCAGGAAGACCCTTTGGAGAGCTATTGCCACTGATGATGATGATGATGATTGCTTTGGGTCAAGCAGAATTATTTTCTAAGAGCATCTTATGGGTCTGTTGATAGTACCCACTCAAGCAGTTGTGTTCTGGATTTCCTTCTTGCCTCAGTGGGGATCAAAGCATGGGACTTTCCTGCTACATAGAAAAGCAAATAAATGAGTATGGTAATGTAGCAGGATACAAAATTAACACCAAAAAATCTATGGCATTTTTATATGCCAATAGTGAACTTATAGAAAGAGAAATTAAAAAAGCAATCCCATTTACCATTGCACCAAAAAAATTAAGATACCTAGGAATAAGCTTAACCAAGGATGTAAAAGACCTATACTTGGAAAACTACAGTACATTGAAAAAAGAGATAGAGGAAGACATAAACAGATGGAAGAACATTCCATGTTCATGGATTGGTAGAATCAACATCATCAAAATGTCCATAATACCCAAAGCAACCTATAGATTCAATGCACTCCGCATTAAAATACCAAGAGCATATTTCACAAATCTAGAAAGAACTCTTCAAAAATTCATCTGGAATAAAAAAAAGCCCCGAATAGCTGTGGCGATCCTGTGAAAGAAGAACAAAGTAGGAGGGATCTCAATACCAGATATCAAGCTGTACTACAAAGCCACTATTCTCAAAACTGCCTGGTACTGGCACAAGAACAGACATATAGACCAATGGAATAGAATAGAGAACCAAGAAATTGACTCAAACCACTATGCTAAATTAATATTTGACAAAGGAGAAAAGACCATACAGTGGAGCCAAAACAGTCTCTTCAATAAATGGTGCTGGGAAACTTGGTTAGACACATGCACAAAAATGAAACTAGACCATCAATTTACACCATACACAAAATTAAACTCAAAATGGATAAAGGACTTAAACATAAGAAAGGAAACCATAAAAATACTAGAGGATTCCACAGGTAGCAAAATCTCAGACATATGCTGAAAGAATTTCTTCTCTGACGCAGCTCCTAGGGCAATGGAAGCTAAAGGGAAAATAAACAAATGGGACTGTATCAAAATAAAAAGCTTCTGCACAGCAAAAGAAACCATCAACAAAACAACAAGAAAACCCACTTCATGGGATAATATATTTGCCAATGATATCTCTGATAAAGGTTTAATCTCCAACATTTACAGGGAACTCATACAACTTAATAAAAGAAAGATAAACAACCCAATAAAAAAATGGGCAACGGACCTAAATAGACACTTTGCAAAAGAGGACATAAATAAGGCTGAGAGACATATGAAAACACTAGGGGCCCGGTGCACAAAATTCGTGCACGGGTAGGTGAGGGAAGGGGAGGGCAGGTGGGGAGTTCCCTCAGCCCGACCTGCACCCTCCCCAATTGGGGAGCCCTCAGGAGATGTGCTACTGATGGCTTTGGTCTACTTCATGTGATTCTCTGCTCTCTGCCGGGCCTGTCTGCTCCACACCATGGGGATGGGCAAGCAGGCCCTGCTGGGTGCTGCCTGCAGGCCGATTGCCTGCTCCCTGGTCACCCACTTGCCTGCTCTCTGATGGATGCAATCACCACCCAGCAGTCCATGCTGGGTGCTGCCTGTAGGTCCCCATTGCTTGCTCCATGGTCGCCCTGCTTGCCTGCTCCCCAATTGCCACTGCCACGACCCAGCAGGGTGCCCTGCTGGTGCTGTCTGTGGGTCCTGATTTGCTCCGCCACAGCCACAGCTCAGCAGGCCCTGCTGTGTGCTGCCTGCTGGTTCTAATGCCTGTTTTCTAGTGGCCCTCTTGCCTGCTCCCCCATGGTGGCCACCACTGCCCAGCAAACCCTGCTGTGTGCTGCCTGTAGCATGCATGTCTGCTAGGGGGTCACCACAGTGACCTCCCAGAGATTCCTTGTTCCCCCATGGCAGTGCAGCAGCCCTTGCTGGGTGCTGCCTGCAGTCGGATTACCTGCTCTCTGGTCACCCTGCTTCCCTGTTCTCCCATCACCCAGCAGGCCCTGCTGTGTGCTACCTGCAGCCCCCACTTGTCTGCATGGTGACCTCCAAGCAGGCCCTGCTGGGTTGCCTGAGGGTCCCCATTGCTTTCTCTCCCATCGCTTGCTTAGCGTCCTGTGCTGGCCGATGGGACACGCCTCTCTGGGCACCAGAAGGCACTTTTAGCACCAGCCACCCGGTCTGATCAGACGCAGGAGACGGGCATGCAGGGCGCTAAGTACTCGCCCCAGCCCGGACTTAGTGCCCTGTGGACTGGACATGCCCCTCTGGGCACCGGATGGCCGTTTTTTAGTACCGGCGCCCGGGCTGATCAGACCCAGGAGCCGCATGCAGGGCGCTAAGTCCTTCTCCTGCCAACGGTCTCTTCTCAGGCCTCAGCCGCAGGGCCGGGGGCTGGTCAGCCAGCCTGCTCCCCAACCTGCGGCTGCCACCATGGCTTGGACTGACCTCGGGTCACCAAGGCTTAGTTTCTGCCTGTGTGTACCCTCATCGATTTGTCTATTTCCAGGCCGCAGCATGGGGGCCTGCTTGCTCCTGCCACCCTGCTCCTCAGGCGGGACCAGTTTGCGGTGGGCCTCAGCCATCTTGGCTGCGCTAATTTGCATACAGCCACCCTGGCTGTAGGCATCCCGAAGGGACAGTTAATTTTACTATTCCGCTTTTATTAGTTTAGATGCTCAAAGTCACTAATCATCCGAGAGATACAAATCAAAACAATAATGAGGTACCATCTCACACCTATCAGAATGGCTATTATCAACAAATCAACAAACAACAAGTGCTGGAGAGGATATGGAGAAAAAGGAACCCTCGTTCACTGCTGGTGGGAATGCAGACTGGTGCAGCCACTGTGGAAAACAGTATGGAGTTTCCTCAAAAAACTAAAAATGCAACTGCCGTTGGACCCAGTGATCCCACTTCTGGGAATATATCCCAAGAAACCAGAAACACCAGTCAGAAAGGATATATACACCCCTATGTTCATAACAACACAATTTACCATAGCTAAGATTTGGAATCAGCCTAAGTGTCCATCAGCAGATGAATGGATTAAAAAACGGTGGTACATCTACACAATGGAATATTATGCTGCTGTAAAAAAAGAATGAGTTCTTATCATTTGCAGCAGCATGGATGGAACTGGAGAGCATGATGCTAAGTGAAATAAGCCAGTCAATGAAAGAAAAATACCACATGTCCTCACTCATCTATGGATAATAATAACCATTATAAACTGGTGAACAAAAATAGATACAGAGGCAGAGCAGCATCAAACAGACTGTCAAATTACAGCAACAAGGATGGGAAGGGTTGGGATGGGGTAATAAATCAACCAAAGGACATTTATGCATGCATTTAAGCATAAACAATGGACACAAATCACTGGGGGGTAGGGGAGGCTAGAGGAAGGGCAGGGGGAAAAAGATATATGTACTAATCTGTGTAATACTTTATGATATTTGAAAGATAAAAAAAAAGAAAGAAAGAAAAGGAAACCAGTGAAGGAGGCAGCCCTAGCATGAAGCTCCAGATGTGGTGAAGTATTTGATTATGTGTGCATGTAGCCATATACCTTGCTGGGTAAGTCATTGCAAATGTCATCAGCCTAATGTCCATTAATGATTAATTACCAGAGTCCCAGTGCATGAAATTAGTGCACAGGTAGCGTCCCTAGGCCTGGCCAGTGATCAGAGCTGATCAGGCCTTCCAGATGCCTGCTGGGGCCTTTATTCGGTCTGCAGCGCTCCGTGATGATCAGCGCACATCAGTGAGTGATCAAACTCCTGAGGGAACAATTTGCATATTAGGCTTTTATACTGGTATATATAGAAGACAATGCTGCCATTTCTGTCTTTGGTCTGACAACTGGTTTATTTCAGTGAAGACAGTGTCTTTGGTAGAGTTCCTGTATCACATTAAAAAGAGTATTTTTTTGAAAAGTAGTTGCTTTAAAAGCAGAGCAAACATACATTATTAAATAAGAGGACCAAGCTCAGAACCTGTTATTTGAAATTAGATGTATTGCTTTGTTTGACAAAAACCCCACCAATTTAATATATTAAGAACCCCTAAAGAGAGTAATCAGTTAAATAAATAGTATATTAGATTGAAACTAGAAAGAGCAACTCATGTACATTCTCTTGACTCGTTAGTTGATGAAGTTATTTGCTCTCCTGTCCAGATGTGTACATATATGTGTATCTTTTCCCTGGGGCTCCTTTTAATTCTGGCTTCTGGTTTTCCCTCTCTCTTTCATTCCCCTACGCTTTCCCCTTCCTACTCTTCCTATAATTAACCAAGGATACTAGTTACTGTTCCCAACACATTATGCACAAAGCCTTCTTAGAGTGTCCAGTTTAGTGTGGTGATGGAGAGAGCAGCCTGAGAGTCAGACTCACTGGGCTCTCACAGTCATTTTACTAAACCTCTCTAAGACTCAGTTTACTTGTTAGTACAGTGAAGATGATGATGTAGTTTTCAAGCCACACACACACACACACGTTAGTAAGCTCAGTATATTTTTGCATACTCTATGGGTTGGGTCTCCCTTTCTACAGATGAAGAAGCAGAAACCCAGAGCAGTCCTAAGACTTCTCCAGGGACATCTAGCACCGTTTGACCTTTCACACAGGTTCACCTGTCATCTCCTCTTGTTAAAAAGGAAAAGGCAGGTGTAACTGGGTGCTGCCAGGTGACCATCAGAGGCAGCATAGCCTGGTGTGTAAGAGCACAGTTTCAGGGCATGCAAATTCTGGCTTTGTGGCTCACTAGCTGTGTGCCTGTGGGCAAAGTAAACTTTTCATGCCTCAATTTCTTCACCTGTAAAACGGGGTCAGTAATGCTATCTGTTGCATAGAGCTGCTGTGAGGCTGAAGTGAGGCGATGTGTGCAGCGTACTTAGAGCAGTGTGTAAGTAGTGCCTATTAATATTTGTGTGGATTACTAATGCTCACCTCCCAGTCCAAGTCCCACCGCCTCTGTGCTTGGGCGCAGACACCCCTAATCCATCCCTACAGCTCAGTCACGGTTGTCCTCCCCCATGCTCAGCCTCCCTTTCCCCCGGCTCTGGGTGCCATCTGCTGACCCACTCGCTATTCCAGTCAGGTCAAAGATAGCCCCAGGCCTTTGTGGGGTGCCCAGGCAGCATGTCATGTCCCAGTGCTGTTGTACATCGTGTTTCAGAGAAATTTTGCTGTAATGTTCTGTGACCTTTTCCATTGAGTGAGGTAGTTGGAGAGGCACTCAGTAAGGGAAAATTGAGCTGTTTTATTCCTCCCCAAGGAGGCTCCTGTTTCCTTTCCACCATTCATTTGAAAGCTATCATTTTCTTGATTTTATAGCTGAAAAACACCATTGATTCACTGGGTGTGAGATGCTAAGAGTTCTCCTATTGACATGCCTATTGACAGTTCTCAGTATATTCTGCGTCTAATTATCACTCTTGGCTAAATGATACACCTTGTGGACTTGAGCGATGGAGTCAATAGCTCTTGCTGCATTGTTCCAGTGGAGCCTATCGAGCTGGTGTCACGGCGGTGTGATTTATGTGATCAGAAAGAAAATTTCTGTTGGTGTGCTGCATAATTAAAGCAAGTGTGGAGTGACTGGTGACAAAAAAAATCAGGTCTGCCAATGTCATCCCCAAATGAGGAGAGATCTCTCCGGTGAGCAGCTGCGACAGTGAAGAATCTCTCCTGGCATTTTTGTTTTGCAATTTTCAAGGGTTCGATTTTTCTCCCCACCCCAACTAAGGACTCCTCCTCTCTGCCTTCCTGTCTCCTCACAATCAAAGCCCTGGGATGCGTGTGCTCTTGTTCCCAAGAACCGGGGCTACAGGGCTTGGTCTGGGAAGGTCTCCCTGTTGGTATGTGTGTGTGTTGGAGGAGGAACAGTCCATAGCATTTGGACAGGACAAAGCCCACATTGCAATTAGGGAGGACAGATGGTTTAAAAAAAATTCAGCTTGCTGGGCCAGTGTTGTTCAGTGGTTGAGCACTGACCTATGAACCAGAAGGTCACAGTTCAATTACCAGTCAGAGCACATACCCTGGTTGCAGGTTCAGTCCCCAGTGTGGGGCATGCAGGAAGCAGCTGATCAATGATTCTCTTTCATTGATGTGTTTCTCTCTCCCTCTTCCTTCCTTTCTGAAATCAGTAAAAATATATTTTAAAAAGAAAATTCTTATTCTTGCCCTGGCCCATGTGGTTCAGTGGTTGGGAGTCAGCCTGTATACCTGAAGGTTGCTGGTTCAATTCCCTGTCAAGGAACATGCCCAGGTTGCAGGTTTGATCCGCCTTGGGGGGCATGCAGGAGGCAGCCGATCGATGTTCTGATCACATGTTGTTTCTTTTTCTCCCCCCATCTCCCTTTCACTCTCTCTAAAAATCAATTAAAAATTTCTTTTTAAATGGAAGCATTTGAGAATTTCATTAAAAAAAATTATCCGTTGTATCAGCCAATTGGTGTTAGAATGCCATTCTCTTCTGTGCATGAGAGGAGTGGTCCCTGCATGTGGATGGCATGTTTCCAGAGAAGTTGGTGGAGATTCTTGCCAGCCCCAGGGAACACAGGGGCATGCAGGAGGCATCAGGAGGCCAAGGCTGGGCCTGCATTAAGGAAACAAACCTGGTGTGTAGCAAACTCCCTCCCACTCTACTACGTCTTCGCTGATGCTGGCCCAAACATTCCTTAAATCTCAGGAGTAAAGGACGGTACCCTCTGTGCTGGCTTAGTGACATTTTTTGTGAGACCAAGGATCTTCTGTGGACTTGGGTTTTCTCATCTGTAAAGTGAGTCCTTTACCATAATATACTGAGGCTTAATGAGTTAGAGGCTGGAAGTAAAGGTGGAGAATATAAAGTGGTCCCTGAAGGAATCCAGTGATGGAGTTTCCGGTGGCCAGAAGGAAGTACTCTCTGCACGCGGTGAATCTAAGCTGCATCACCCCCTCCATGACACCGGAGTAAAGGAGCCTTTGAGATGAGGGTGTGTTCCAGGGAGACATTTAATGATGGGTGTGAATTGAACAAACATCTGAATCAAGCAGAAGCAGCAGACATTTCCAGGCAGCGGAGTTGGCAGTGGATTTGGCCTGGAGGCTGGCAAAAGTCCTGAGTAGAATAGGACTTGGGTGTTGGTGGGTCACTGGGACTGTGCTCAGGAACCAGGATTCTGAGCTATTGCATAGCTGAGATTGTGACATGAGGTCATTGATGGATCCAGACAGGTTACTTTCCTGGAAGCCAGAGAGACCTTGTGTGACTTCTGTTACTTTCAGTTCTTACTTAGCGAACCTCTGTGTAGGATGCTTTTGCAGTTCAGATTTTTAGAATGAGAAGGAGAAAGAAGAGGGAGGAAGGGAGAGAGAGATGTTAAATCAAGGACATTAATAATTGGACTGAGAAAGCTCACCCTCGCACAAGACCAGGGCCTTGGTGGTTTGAGTTTGTATTTTCATCATTGAATTGTTTTAATATAGAAGCTTTCGGACCACCGCTCGGTTATCTTTGAGGATTTACTGCTAATTCATGACGGGAGTTATAACACTTTGTCTTGAACATCAGGTGAATCGTGACACTTAGCAGGGTTCCTGAAAACCTGAGAAATCACAGATACTTTATTTTGTGTTAATTGTTCATGTTTATTTAGATCTGGACTCGTTCCTTTATTGCCGATGATCCTGGGGTAGAGGAGACATTCCTCTGCAAATATGGGAGGATCTTCAAATGTTCTGGTAGGATGAGGGGTGTTTTCTAGTTTGTCTGTAATGATTACTGAACATGTCTCTGTGAGGACTCGTCAGTACATTAATGTGTTGTTAGTGCGACACAGACCACTAGAGGGATCGAGGGGACCTGTCGGGGTAAAGCTGGCCACCTGTCTGTTGAGGTCCCTTTTTTCCATCCTTGACTGGACATGTGGTTCAGCTTGGAAGCCCTGATAAGTCCTTACAAATTGCAGGCTGCATGCAGGGATACGTGTGGTTATGGATTGCAGTGGTTCCGCTGTGTGCTGGGGTCCCCGTGTCTGAACCACAGTTGGTTTATTGAAACATTGGAAATTAGAAGAAAGAACGTACCTTGGATTTTTTGACCCACAGTTCTTCCTAATCTTTGTTTCTGGCTTTTAAATGCCTCTCCATCTGGGTGCCCTGTCTGTCCTTCCCTCGAAGACACCTCCTGCTTCACAGGTGCCACTCAGTGGACTTTAGGGCAGGACAGGAATTGCTCTGGTGAGGTCGACATGGGATTTGATTTTTCTGAAACTGCTTCTGTCCTCTCTACCTGCTTGAGCTCTGAAACCCCTGAGGGGGCTGAGCGTGCAGAATATGTTCTCAGCTCTCAGTTCATTGCGACTTTAGCTACAGGTCTGTCCTGCACCATTGCTGCTCTAAATCCCTGTGAGGAGAGGGAGCATGTAGGATGGAGCGAACAGCAAGCACATGGCCGGGTTTGTGTGGGAAGGGGCATGCGGTGTGGAGCGGGGAAGCAGCATTTTCCCTCTGGGATTGTCAAGAGCGGTAGACCCTGCCAGGAGATGTGAAGGCACCGCAGATCAGACAGGGCTTGGGCCTGGGCGGCTGTGGGTGCCTGCAAGCCAGGGGGCAGAGCAGCCTACATCGCCCACCCACTAACAGAGGGTACAGAATCCAATGTCTCCCTCACACAGCCCAGCTCCTTCAGAGGGCAAATGGTTATGTTTGTTTGTTCCTGTCTTTGGGATTGTTTATGCATCGCAAATGAGCTGTAAAGGGAATTTTGTGCATTCGACAAACTTTTACTTTAAAGGAGGCAGGTTGGAAAAAGGTTCGCCAGCACATTAAATGCTTGCTATTGTGCTTTTCATTCAGCTTGATGAACAGTGGCCTAAAATGGCAGGGGATTGTACTGCTGTACTGGCTAGAATTCCTAGAAGAGACTGTGGGAATGGGGCCGGATAATGCCCAGGCCGCACAGCACTGGGTGTGCCTCAGACGGACGACATGATATACCTGTACTGACGTTGATTCTAAACAGGCAGTGAGTCAACAGAGGCATGTCACGTTCCCTGCGGTCTTCAAGTGGAAATTAAATAGCTCTCCATTTGGAGCAGTGGACATATTTTTAATAATGAGTTAACTGCAGGTTTTGAACATTTGATCTTATTGTACATCAACATCAGGGCATTTTGGTTGCTCAGTTGGGTTCCTTTTACACGGGCACATGGTACGTGGGCATTTGTGAATTATTCATTTGTTAAAGGTATTCTTTTCATTTTTAGAAAAATTCACCTTTGTCTTGGTGAATTTAAGCAGTAATCGCCGCAGCTCAGGGTAGAATAAACACCTCCTTTTTCGATACCAGTCTTTGATGCAGGGAGCTGCAGATGCCACGTTCCTGCCTTCCGGAGAAGTACACGTGTCTTTCATCTGGGAAGCCTCTTTCTGGGGCAGTACCAGCTGGAAGATGTCAGCTGGGATGACCAAACACTTGATCAATAGACAGGGGGTGCATCGGAGGTGGCTGAGAGCCATTTGTCTGCAGTGTGTTTGAAAGCACTCTGAGAAGGATGGCATGCGTAATGTGCATTTGTGTACAGTGGGAAAGCATATTTTTATTAGGAACATTTTAACGTATGGCTTCAAAAAGAAGGTGTTGCGCTGTGCTCCCTGCATATGCCTAGAAAATCATCTCTATGCGATTATTTGAGTAACAGTGTTCACACTTTTTAAGGCTTCATAAGGAACTGCCCTAATTTCTTAACACACCTGCACACTTACATTAGGAAAGAGGGCCCTCCCTAGCCTGCGTTCAAGACTGTGACCGACTCTGCAGTGAGACCCCTGTGCCAGAGTGTTCCGCCAGCTGTTAGTTCCCATTCCCAGTCTCGCATTTGTGCTTTTGTTTATGCGTTTCTTCTATTTGAGGGCTGCTCTCCCCTGTGCTCTGCCCATCAGCTGCAGCCCATACTCCAAGGACCTGCTTGTTTCAGCCCCGGCCGCAGGCTTCCCTGCAGCTCCACAGTCACTCTCAGAGAGTGGACGGGTTTCTCCAGGAGCACTCGGTGAAGATGACCGATTGCCATATTGTGTAGTTTCCTCATCTCCCTGCTGGTTCTTAACCTTGATGGCTCGGTGTACTAACAGTAATGATAATGGGATAACAACACTTATTCAGCCAACTTTTACCGATTGCTGTTGTGTGCAAGGTGGTGGGGATGAAGAGTAAATAAAAAAATAGATGTGAGCCCCAGAGGAGTGGCTCAGCTGGACACCCAAAGGGTTAGGCATTCAATTCCTGCTCAAGGCACATACCTAGCTTTCAGGTTCATTCCCCAGGAGGGGTGACAGGAGGCAACTGATGATGCTTTTTCTCTCACAGACATGATTCTCTCTCTCTCTCTCTCTCTCTCTCTCTCTCTCTCTCTCTCTCTCTCTCTCTTTTTCCCTCCTTCCCTCCCTCCCTTCCTCCCTCTTTCTCTCCTCTCTCTGTCTCCCAAATCAATTAAAAAGATACCTTGGGTGAGGATTTAAAAAAATCAGACATGTACCCTGGATTGATGGAGCTTACCTTCTAATGGGGACTATAACCATCCAATCACTCAAATGAGCAGAAACATGTTGATTGTAGCAGGCAGCACAAAGGGCCAGGTACATGATGAGGGAGAGGTGTGAAGAGCGTTGGGATGACTTGGGAATGCTTCCCGTCAGACAGGGGTGGCTACATGATTTGCTGGACCCAGTGCAAAATAAAAATGCAGGGCCTCTTGTTCCAAAATTATTAAGAACTTCAAGTGGGCGACAGCAGAGCATTCAGTCAAGTGTGGGGGCCTATGCACCTGAGCAGGTGTACTCCCATGAAGCCAACCCCGACTAAGGAAGAGGTGTTTGTGCTGAGATGTGAGGGCAGCAAAGGATGGGAAAATGGTCCCAGGCAGAGGAAACAGCATGAGCAGAGTTTTGGACAGGAAGGAGGGTGGCACCTTCAGAAACTGGATGAAGGTCACTATGGCTGGACCATAGAGAGCAAGGCAGGATGCAATGAGGCCAGGGAGGTAAAGAAGGTGATGGTAGGCCAAGCACAGCCTTGAAGGTGTCTGGTTCGTGTGTATATATGTATGTTTTTATTTAAAATTTGTCTTTCAATTACATCTGAAATACAGTATTATATTAGTTTCAGCTGTACAACATGGTGATTAGGCATTTATATGCCTTAGGAAGTGAGTACCCTGCTAAGTCTTTAGTACCCACCTGACACCATACATAGTCATTACAGTATTCTTGACTATGTCCTCTAGGCTGTACTTTACATACCCTTGATTGTTTGTAACTATCGATATCTATTTCTTAATCCTTTCATTTTTTTCTCCCATTCCCCACCCCCCTTGTCCCATAGCGACTATCAGTTTGTTCTCTGTATGTATGAGTTAGCTTCTGTTTTGCTTGTTTGTTTATTTTTGTTTGGTGGATTCCACATAAAAGTGAAATCATATGGTATTTGTCTTTCTCTTTCTGACTTATTTCACTTAGTATAATGCCCTCCGGTCTATCCATGTTGTTGCAAATGGCAAGATTTCATTCTGTCTTGTGGTTGAGTAATATATTCTATTGTGTATAGGTACCACTTCTCCTTTATCCATTCATCTGTCTTTATTCTCTGAGCCTTGCACAGTTACTCAAGTGTTTTTAAGCAGGAAGCTATTAGATCAGGCTGGGATTTTGTGAAGTGACACTAGCTGTGCCAGATACACAATGGTTAATAGCAGGAGTGAAAGGAGGGCTGTTTGGAGGGCCCTGTAAGCATCGAGGGCAGACAGCCCGGATTGGGATCAGTGTGGTGGTGGAGAAAGAAGTGGAAAGTGTGGGAATGTATTGAGGAGACCCAGTCAGCAGGGCTTGGCAGAGTGGCCTGAGATGATGCCAGAGATGATGTCTAGATTTCTGGCTTAAACCTTATGAAATTGCCAATATTCTGACATTTATGATCTGCAGAAACAGTAATTTCGTATGATACAGCCTAAAGATTGCTTAGAGAACCAGGTGGGTTTTGATCAGTTTTTGCTTTGGTGGTGGTACAGGAGGACCCAAATGGGTTCTGCTGTGGTGTCTTTGAAGTGCCTTGGAAACCTCCACGTGAGGATAAAGGGGGGCAGTTGCCTCGGCGGGCCTGGTGCTTAGAGGAGTGGCCTGAGCAGAGATATGATGTTGCTAAAACAGGTGCTGAATGAGCACTTCGGTTGACCTTGTGTGTAATTTGCGACAGTCCTATGAGGAATGCATGAGTGTGCTCTCTTTGTAGAGTCAAACATTGTGGCTCAGAGAGCCTAATTCAGGGGTCCTCAAACTTTTTAAACATGGGACCAGTTCACTGTCCCTTAGACCATTGGAGGGCCGGACTATAGTTTAAAAAAAAAACTATGAACAAATTCCATGCACACTGCACATATCTTATTTTAAGCAAGACAGGCAGCGGCGGCAAAAACACCCGGCTTGTGGCCCGCGGGCCGTAGTTTGAGGGTGCCTGGCCTAATTAGCTTGTCTAAGGTCACATAGCTGGCAAGTACAAGGGCTGGGTTTTGAAGCCTGTTAATGCTCTAAACCACTATGCATGTAGCCTTCCCCATGGGATGGCTTCCTCCCACCAGGGTGCACAGCTCTTTGTACTGAGTTGGTCCTTAGGAATTTCTTATTGAATAAATATTTGATGAAAATAGTAGCACATTCCCTTCAGAAGAAGAGGATTTTGGAAGAGGTCTCCCCAGGCCCAAAAGTGCAAGTAAATAGAAGGAATTGGAATGGTTGGCTTCCTGCTCATTTTCATGCCAATTTTCTACTAAGCACATCCCCAGCCCCTGCTGAGGTCTGAACTTTGTAGAGAGCCTTGGTTGAGGACATAGCAGTTTCTCTTGGATGGGTCAATTGATGGTTAATTAAGCTTTCTCCACAGTGTTCTTGGGGTGAATTTGACAGAATTTTTGACATTTTAGGGCTAAGAGCCGGGTAAGCTACTGCCATGCCCCCCTCTGGTGCCCCTGGAGCACATTGCTGATCACCAGGACCCTCTTTCCTGCTCCTGCTCCTGGATGCTGACTCAGAATCCTTCTCAGCACAACCCATCCCATTTTAGGACTAAGGAAACTGAGATCCAGGAGGATGCGCTTGGATGATCAGGGTTAGCATTCAAGAATAAGTATATTTGCTATTTAGGACTCTAAGAAACTAGATTCAATCCCTTCATAGGTAAGGAAGCCAAGGGCCTGAGAGAGCAGTGACCTGCTCATCGCTGCTCACGTGGAGCTCAGACCTTCATTTTACCTCCTGATTAGTACATGGTCCCTCCTCTGGTCTGGAAGAGCGAAAACTCTTGGCCACAAGCAATCCCCTTTGTATTTTGGCTCACTCGGCAAGACTGAGCACATCTGGCTGTGTGCATGCGTTTTTCACCAGCTGTTTCCCTGGACATCTCCTCATCATGAATGTGGACAGTGAATCGAGTGATGGGTTACCGTTTGATAAAGCAAGTATTTAAGGTTTCTTGGTATTCTCTGCTATGCCCACCTGGAAATGGTGTTTTATTGTCTTCATCCTTGATGTTGAAGTGAAACATACTGTTTCCCTTCAGGATGCCATTAAAAGGCGATGATGACCTTTACAATGACTAATAGTCTTCATGGGGCTTTAATTGTCATTTTTTTTTTGGCAGAGCAGCATCAGTCTACTTCATGTGTCTTTTGTATCAAGGAATCAATGAAAACTGCTGCCTTTTGTTGATGCTATAGGAGATTTTATGCCAATGACAAGGGATTTGATTTAATATTCTCTTTAAATAAGATCAACACTGCTGCAGTTATAAACTCTTCGAGAAACTGTCAAGTCCATCAATATAGCATGAAACAAAAAGTCAGCAGCCTGGTATAAATTAGCTCAGCAATGTGTCTTTGGGAAGGGAGGTAGATATTTATGACTGCATGCTAAAATACATATATTTAGAGATTTCTTTCTGCTCTTTCCACCGTGAGTAGGAAACGTAGAGAGGAGCATTTCATTACCTCTGTCTTCCAAACTGTAAACTTTCTTTGCCAGTTAATGATTTTCTGGGGCAGTTCTTAATGTGGTGACATGATATAAACAGGTATTTATGATCTGTGATACAATCCTCAGTGAGTATGGATTTATAGTTAAATGGCGAACTGGGAATCCAGCCGGCGATTATTGACAGAGCTTCTAGAATCTATATTTTGTTTGTTTCCATTATTCACACACACTTTCTTTTGGGGCCTGATTATCTGTGTAGCCTCTGTTTCCTAATTTAGTTGTGAGTATGACACTTGGAAATTCAGGGACATATGCCCTGTATGTTCAGGGGCAAGTGCAAAACCTTGTCCCCATATCTGTTCTCCAGTATCTTTCTGTTTTCATTCATGGTTATATGATCATTCCATCTCTCCCAGGCTCTGTTCCAGGTGAACAGGGAACCCAGGCAGGAGCAGATTGATGAGACATGGTGGGGTGAGCACATGTGCTCAGGTTGTGGAAATGTCAGAGAGCTGGGGAGAATCCAGGGTTTCCCAGATGAGAATCCTATTGCTCCTGGAACAAATGAATGTGGGTCCTCAGACCCACAGCTAAGGATGTCAGACCTGTAATAGACAACCTGGGCAGCAGGGAATTAGTGAGCAGAACAGGAATAGGCAAGAGGCGGAGCCAGGCAGACATGAGTTTGCATTTCCGGGGTATCTGGCACACTGGGAGTATTGCAATAGAGCTGCCGACAGAGGAGGATTCTGGGGAGGCCACTGCTTTCACGAGGTGCTTTTCTGAAAGAGGTTCACTCAGAGTTGCCTGCAGGGCCTGACCCACGTGGCAAAACCGTTTGGTTTCTTGAAGCGTAGCCGACAGACTGCCCACATCTTAGTCCCCTGGGACTTCAATCAGAATCTCTTGTGGGGAAGCTGAAAATCGTTTTAAAAAGTTCCCCAGCTGAGTTCCCTGCAAACCAACAAAGTTCACGACCACTGCTCCAGAATTAAGGACTCTTGCCAAGTTAGAACCTTAGTTAGAGCTCCTTTTCATTTTTCTCCAGAACAGCGCAGAGGTCCTCAAACTTTTTAAATGGGGGGCCAGTTCACTGTCCCTCAGACTGTTGGAGGGCCGGATTATAGTTTAAAAAAACAAGCTATGAACAAATTCCTATGCACACTGCACATACCTTATTTTGAAGTAAAAAAACAAGGCGGCAAAAACACCCAGCGGGCTGGATAAATGTCCTCGGTGGGCCGCATGTGGCCCGCAGACCGTAGTTTGAGGACCCCTGGTAGGGTTTGTATCTTGAGAGGTCAAGATATTCTTTGGATGGAGCTAGAAAAAATATGCTTCTTCACTTTACAGGTCCATTTGAGACATGAACATTTTCCAGAAATTACACAAGCATACATTTTCTTTAGGTTGTCATTTGGTATTTCATAGGCATAGTTTGCATGCAGTTTCCGATGCCCAAAGGTCCCCCATCCTGAACCATGTGTTGAAAACTCTCGGCTAGAAGACAGTTATTTACTTGTTGCCACCTTTCACTGATCACATTATGCTTGCTCCAGCAGTGGTGTTGAGGGGACAATCATGGTATGACCAGTAGATAAGGTCCTAGAGAAAGCTCTGCTTAGCTGAAATGCGGGCTCTTCCTGTTGAACACATGGGTGAAAGTTGAAGCATGT
The DNA here is from genome assembly GCA_004026665.1 of Murina feae. Lineage (NCBI taxonomy): Eukaryota > Metazoa > Chordata > Mammalia > Chiroptera > Vespertilionidae > Murina > Murina feae. The sequence continues at coordinate 39,124 of PVJC01000551.1, forward strand.
GGCTCCCCACTACAGGTAATGAATCCATTTGTCATCGCTGGAAAGATTGGTATTCTTGAGTTTGTATGTCTGTGTTCATGTGAGTGTTTGGTGCCCTTCTGTTAGCCTTAGTCTCACATATGTGAGTTATTAGGAAGCACCTTTCATGAGGGGAGAAAAGCTAAGAGTTTCCTTCTCCTGGGCTCAGGGACGTGGAACTTGAAGATCCTGCTTTTCTGTCTGGTAGAGAGTTCTCTAACATGTAGTGCCTCACAGAAACATGGATTTATCTTGTGCTTTTTTTTTCCTGATAGTTTTCCATAGGCATGAGTCACCCACTAGACCACACAGCTGTCATCTGCCCAGTGTCTGTGTCATTTTGGAGGAGATGAGTGTAAACTGAGAAAGTCTCTCTGCTTGTATTCCTGGGTGGTACTTGAGCTGTCTGAGAGTTCTTTTCTGGGATTTATTAGTTAATGATTTTCTTTTCAATAAACATTTGTAGCATATTTAGTGTGCTTTCCTAAAGGGGCAGGGGAGATAATTTGGCAGCCTTATTGGACTTTGGTTTTGTTTTTAATCTTAGGACACCCTTTATTCCCTCAGCCACCCAGGGCTGCTTTCCTTTCCCTAGCCTTGGCCCTACCGCCTGGGCATTCATGTTTTTTCTCTAAGACAGAATACCAACTGAGCTCAGGCAGCTGGTTGACACAGCCAGATCAAAAACCTTTGAATTTTGAAAATGATTCCCCTCTTGGTATTGAGCCCAGTGATAAAAGAAAGCAGTTGTCATCTGGAAAACAGAGCTATGTGCACGGCAGAGCCTTTCCAATTAGCACACTTAAGATGCATGTTCGGATGATGGGAAGTGGGATGCTACAGAGTGAAATGCGGATAATAGGGCTTTAAACTTTCATGTTTCAGTTGATTTTTCTCTATTGTAGTTTTAAGAAAATTGTTGCACATTATTGGAGCTCCTAAGTGCATCTTAACATTGATCTTTCTATATGCAATAATATCTTCGAAAACCACAGAAATGTTGGTCATGAAAAAGCTTGTATCCATTAGTTTTCCAAGTAGAGGAAGAGTAACCTACTAATTCAAAATTACTCTGCTACCAAATAACACATCGGTTTAGGCCATTCTCCAGGTGGCTGTTCTACCTGCTACCAGCAACTGGTTTGATGGAATCCCAGGCCAACAACCTGGCATTTTTGGTGTTCACTAGATCCAACCTCAAAAATGAGTTCTGTCCATACATGCACAGAAATAAAAGGCAAATGTCCAGCATAATCCAGTTGGTTTGCTGTGTGGTGCAAGAGTAGGCCTTCCTTCCCCTGGCTGCCAGCACCAGCTTCCTTCTGGCACCCAGGAGCCAGGCTTCTCTCTGGCTCCTGGAAGGCACCCAGGACACAGGCTTCCCTCACAGCCCTGGCTTCATCTGGAAGGTCATCTGGAAGGACGTCTGGAAGGATGTATGGTCTAATTAGCTTATTATGCTTTTATTATTATAGATATATCAGAGTTGCTCAGATGTGTGGAGTACTGGCTAGAATGTGGATGTCTAACATAGAGCCTGGTATACAGTAATAGTACTAGTTGTGGTGGATGTTTCTAGTGCTCACCAGTATTTCTAGTTCTGTTCTTCTATGCATATAGGAGAGTCACATTTCCCTTCCCCCTGAGGTTAGGTGTGCCTTGCTTTGGTCAAGTCAGTGGGAGCAGAAGTATTTGTGCCACCCACCTTTAGAGAGAAGTACTTAAGACCCAGTGAAGAGTGAGTGCCCCCCTTTCTCATGCTAAGGCAAACTCTAAGCCTTTTATTGAGAAAACAGCATCATAAGATGTTGGAGACTCTGTTAGCTTGGGTCCTTAGTAACTACAGTGGTTGGAGCATCCTCCATACTAGCGGACCCACACTAGATTTGTAGAATGAGAGAGAAATAACTCTTTTTGCTTTAAGCTCCTTGAGATTTAAAACTTGTATGTTATTGCAGCATAATCTATCCTATCTTGGCTGATATAGTAATTAACATTTATTCAGGGCTATGTGCTAGGTGCTTAAAGTAATTTATATGTATTAATTTATTTGTGATCACCATAGCACTGTGATAAAGATGCTGCTATTATCTCCATTTTGCAGGACAGATAACATAGGTGCTGAGGTGCTAAGTCACTTGCCTAAGATTACATTACTCTTAAGGAGCAGAATTGAGATGGAAACCTAGGCAGTCTGGAAAATTCTATATAATAAAAACCCAGAAACCATACAGCAGAACGACCTGTTGACCAGTTGCTATGATGCACACTGACCACCAGGGGGCCAGACACTCAATGCAGGAGCTGCCCCCTGGTGGTCAGTGCGCTCCCACAGTGGGAGCACTACTAGGCTGACTGGGATGAGTGGCTGCTCCTGCAGCGGCCAATCCTTGCAGGCCATGCCCCCACCGGTGCAGGAATCCCATGCACCGGGCTGCTAGTATTGAATAAATGGTGAGCGAATGAGTCAAGATTAGAGAGTTCTATGATTAGTGGAACATGCAGTATTTCATATGGTATCATTGAGAGGGGTATCAATTGGATGATCTTTCCAGATAATCTTTAGCTGCCTGTCCTTTTGCCATTATAATTACTTATTTTTAGGTCCCTGCAGTTATTTATTTATTTTTCCCCTTTTAGGAAAATAGTACTCAGATTGGCAATGCCCTATAGAGGTTTTATAAGGCTTGGTGCTCCAAAGGGCACATGAGTCACCAGGAAGGAAGTCAGGGACTCAGGGGAAGTCAAGGAACCAAGGGCTAGAGTTGCTCTTTGTCTGAGGGTTACCCTCTTGGAGACGAATGGCTGGTGTGTTGTACTGTAAGTACAGAGAAGCAGACCCTCTTGTGGGAGCTCCACCTGTGGAATTGACCATATTCTCCGAGGAGAAGTGGCGTATAAGAGGACTGCAGGTCTGCGCCAATGTTATTGCTTTAGAAAGGTGGGCAGTTTTCCAAATGGGAAAAAAGAGGGGTTGCAGTGTGGCAAGGGAGCAGTAAGGGGTGTGATTTTGCTCAGTTGTTCAGATATGTTATGATCAAGCGTAGCAGTTCACCCATTTCACTCCTCTGTCTCCAGCTGGTTTGTTTCAGAAACAACTTTCATAAATACACATATACATTTACGTTGAGATAGCTGAAGGCCTTGGTCAAGGATCTTTCAGTTGTAAGTGATAGAAATCTCCTCAATCTTCTCTAAGCAATAAACAGGAATTGGTATAGGGTCATCTTATGGAACTCCAATGCTAGACACATAACTGGCCCCCGTGGGGGACTGGAACAAGAGCCTGGAAAGCTCCTTAGGGTCACACCTACCCCCTTCAGTCCTTAGCTGTTATGTGGAGCTCCTCTCAGTTCTTTCCGTATGTTTGCTTTCACTCCCTCTACCCTATTAGCTTTCTCTGCTGCCACATGTTCATGGACAAATGGCCATAATATGGTTCCTGAGCTTATGGACCTTCTGTTCACATATCTATTAGAGATTGAGAAGCAGCTTTAACTCCCAGTTCTACATTCTGGAAGGAGAAAAGTTTGCTCCACAATGAGTCATGGTCTGCTCATGACACTATAAGCAATGGTGGAGGGTTTAGATCTATCATTTATTCAGCAATATATGTTGAATGCTTAGCATGTGACAGTCATGATGTTAAATATAAGGAAGGTTTGGTAGTGTGTTTCATTGCTCTTATAAGATGGCAAACTGCCTGATACTGAAATTCTTAACTCTGAGTTAGGTTCATAATCTCTATCATAGGATGTTATTTCAGGATATTCTCTCCTCATTCACTAGGTTAGACTAGATGACCATAGTTCTATCATTCTATGATATTATGATAAACCATGTGGTACAACCTGTGAGATATAGAAATGAATAGGGAAGATATATATGCTAGCAGTGGTCAGGAAAATCACTTTGGAGTCATTGAGACATGAATTTGGCCTTAAAAACATGAGAAAGGAAAGAGAAAGCAGAAAGAATATATTCTAAGTTGACATAGTGAAGTGTATAAAGACACAAAGATGGTGGATGTGGTATGTATGAGAGAGAAGAGACACATCTATTCAATCTGTTGGGCCAGGTAAAATAAGTTCAGTTGTAGGAGAGTGTTAGTTTGATGAGATTAGGAAGCCGAATTTATAGTCATAATATTGTAGAACTAAAGGACACTAGTTGTAGGTAGAATACTCTACTGTAATTGAAGACTTAAGAAAAGTGGTGGCTTAAGCAGAGAAGAGATTTTATTATTTCACATAAGAGGAAAGCTGAGGTAAGCAGTGAAGGGATTGATCCAGCAATTGACATCAAGGACCAGACTCCTTCCATCTTTCTCTCTGCCAGCCTTAACATATCGGCTTGGAGCTAGGGCTTGTTTCCTTATAGCTACTACCTGGGTGTGATGGCTCTATGAATCACAGGTGGACATACAAGGTTATGTCAAAGCAGGGAGGGGGGTTTCCTTCAGTGCATCCCTTTTACATCCTTTGTGTCCTGTAGCCCATAATTCATCACATTCCCACACCTCAGCTTTAGGGGAGGATGAGCCAGAGGAAAGCAAACTGTCAGCAAAGAGTGGGTTGGGAGTGGGGGGGCGGGTCCTGGGTAAGGGTTGTGAGTTAGCTCTGCCAATGATGTGGGCCATCTTGTATCATTGCCCAATTTCACAGGTAATGATATACAATAACTGTCATATGCCTGGTATCTGCTATATGCTGAGCACTCTGCAGTGTTCTGTTTTTACTCTTTGCAATAATCCTTTCAGGTGGGTGGTATCATTCTCACTTACCAATGAGGAAACTGAGTGTTGGGTGGGTGACTTGGATAGTTAGTGTCTAGAGGTATTAGGTCTTATTGAATCATAGGGTGTTAGTCTCCGGTTTGAGAGGGCTTTCGGCCAGCATTGTCTCCTCCTCCAAAGGCGTCTACCCTCACCCCCAACATCCCTACCAAGTGGCAACGGAGCCAACTCTTGAATATTTGCAGGAATCAAAGTTTCCTAACTACTGGTTGTTTCCAGTTCACATCACTGGCAGAGTATAGGCCTGTCACGGGATAGAGGAGAACTGGTTTTCCTCTGTCCAGATGTCACGGTGGCTGGTTTGTAGAGCACACTGGAATCTGTTAGTAGGTGCTCACGTCCACCCATGGTGACGCGGGGGTCATCAGAATAGCGAGGCTGACTTCCCTGATTTCCTTAAGCCCAAGACCTGGGCCAGGTATTGCTGTTTTCTATTTGCAAAATGTTAGTTGAAACAAAGGGCTGTTGTGTTGGGTTTGTGTTTCCTGGTGGAAAAGAGTACTTCAGGCACATTTTAGAAAATGCTTTGAAAGAATCTTGTGTGAGTTAAGAACAGGGAAAGAAAGAAAATGTCTTGATGGCTTTTTATTACAAGAAAAATTGGAGAGAAAACTCTCTCAACTTCCTCCTCACTTCACTCCCACTAAACAAACCTTGTTGTCTGGGGGAGGATTATGTTTTAAACAACAGGAGCAGAGATGGGGAAATGACATTATTTGGGGACCCCGGTACTGAGAAGGTCTCTCTCCCTCAGTGATAGTTCTGAGTTTGTCAAAATTAAAGAGGATGGTTAAGACTAAGAGTCTGTTGTTGGTGCTAATGGGAAGGGGTAGTTACCTGTAGATCCTACAGAAAACATTTTGAGGCTGTAACATGAGAAGGAAGGGAGAGGAAGCAAAATGCAAGCAGAGAAAAGATTTTTTTTTTTTTTGAAAATGCTTTTAGTGTTCAACTATTCTCCTCAAAAGCCTTTACATTTGCCTTATCATTTTTGACGAATAAAATGGCCTCTTGTAGAGATGTGCCAATTATGGGAAATGTACCTTCTAAACATTCTCCAGTGAGGTTTGGTGATGAGTGGCTCAGGGTATTGGCACCTGCAGCTCTGCTGATGCCCTATGTGTGCCAGTGACTTGGGTTTGTCAGGAGGAGATGAGGCAGGTGGCCCTCTGGTGGTCTGGATGACCAGTATCCCCCCAAGGTGCCTAAAACAGGCAGTGGTCCATTTAGATTTCCACTGTCAATCACAGTAGCCAGTAAACACATATGCCCATGGAATTGTGGAGAACTGAGCTATGCCACAGTGTGTGAGCAGAGAAAAATCTCCAACATATCTCATAATTACTCTTTTATTTTGATTGCATGTTGAAACAATAATCTTGTGGGTATATCAGCTTAATTAAAATATTTTTAAAACTATTATTACCCATGTCCTTTTACCTTTTGAATGTGGCTACCAGAAAGTTTTAAATGATCTTCGTGTCTTCGTTGCTTGCGTTTCTCTTGGCCAGCAGGGTTCTGGATAGGGTTCAGCAGAAACTACGGCCATTGCCTGTTCTTGTAAATCAGGTTTATTGGGATATGTATGGTCTGCTGCTCTTTTCATGCTACAAAGGCAGCATTGTCTAGTTAGAGCAGGGACTGTATGGTTCACAGTGACTAAAGATTTATCTGGGTCTTTGCAGAAAGAGGTTGCTAAACTCTAGTGTAAAGGATGCTGGGAGACACGGTAGGACCAGGAGCAATCCAGGAAACCCTGAGCCTTCCCCTGTGAGCCACTCCCTCAGGCAAGGGGAGAGAACCCAAAAGTCCCCTAATGTTTAAGGGGTGCTTCAGGCATGTGCTCCCCTTTGTCCCAGCCTGTTCTCTCTAAACAATTTGTAAACCTAACCCCCACCTCAATAGAAACCTGGAAAGAGAGATTATAGAGCTGGAAAACTGACTGTGGACAGAGGGCAGGGCTAGGACCCTTTCCATCCAGGGGAGGAGTGTGGAAATGTGGCTGATTCCTGCATCTCTGAAGGGTCTCCATTAGCCACACAGAGGTATGGCTGGTAGGCCGGGGTGACCATGTATGGTGTGACTTCAGAGGCTCATCAGCCCTGAAGGACAGCCACAGTGCATTTCCATAATTTGGGGTCCTCAGGGGATTGAGGTTTAAGGGCTCATCAGCCAGAGCTGTTTCAAGAGGGGTTATAATCTTAACACGCTAGTTGTCAGCAGATACCTTGGGAGGTGGGTTTTTAGCTCTGGAGAATTGTGAAGACAAGGAAGGGAAGTTGGAACACAAGGACAGATGGCACAAGAGGCCAGAGCCGACCTAACCTAGACCATAGCCTTCTCCTGAGGCCCACCTGCGGACAAGGGCCGTGGGCAGGATGGTGGGGATGTGCATGCTGGGCAATAAAGCCTGCTCCCAGGTGCAAATTGTCATTTTGCTGCTTTAAAAATTCCTTTCTACTTTCTCTCCCCAGAATAAATGCATGTCCTAGGATAGACCCTGAATCGGAATCAGATTTGCTACAGATTTTGGGTGGCGTTGATGCCTGGCAGCTCAGGGCAAAGCATGTTACAGTGAACGGAGTACAGTATTCAGAATGAATTACAGGATGTTAGGCACGTGATTTACCACCTATAGTAAACGGGCTTCACACATGGTGTATTTCTGCTGTGTTGGTTAGTTATTAACTGCAAAAAAGGGGAAATTCATTTAGGAGACGTGCCCATTTTTTATGAGCTAAGGCTGCCTGGAGATGCATGGCATTTTAAAGCAAACAAATTCCTGGGAGAGCCCAAGCTCACCACCCAGAACTGTGGCAACGAATGAAAACATTTACACCAGTTTAATATGAATGGGTGAAAAAAATATCTATTGCACATTGAACATGATATATGAAACCATAACCTACTCTTGTGTAGTAAGCAACAGGACCATTCACCTAACAGATTACTATTCGAGTTGACATTATTCTGCATCTTTTCGATCTTCTCTTGCCAAGTGCTGGAGACTGTCAGGGAAAGCCCGCCAGATGCATAGGCACTGTTGGCCTGGGGGTTGAGAGCTCATAAGACTCTTGAAGGCAGAGGTTACCCAGTGACCCTCATGCTGCAAACCATAGTGGAAATCAAAGGATGACAAGCCAACATAAACAGCGGCTGTGTTTGGAACATCAAAGCAAAGACAAATAGAGGTGGGACTTTCTCTGTCTCCTGCTCCCTTCCTCGTCCATAAAATTGAGCTTATTTCCTATCTTTTCAATAGGAGAAAAGGCGCCATGTGGCTTTGGGGGGGCCTCAGAAGTGATTCTTGGGTCTTTCTTACAACATAGGTGGAATTTGACCTCCTCAAAAATTAAGGGGTGACTCTTGCTTAATCCTACCATTATTTATCTGCTACATATTGGATATTAAAGCTGGAGGAATCATGGGAGATTGTTTGGTATTATAACTCTTTTTTTTTTTCGTGGATGGAGGAACTGAGGTCTCAGGTTAATTAATTGCCTAAAATCAATCCCTAGTTAAGTGAAGGGCTGGTCCTAAAACCCCAAATATACTAATCCCTGGCCCAGAGTTCCTTCCATTCTACCTTTTTGCTTTTGTTCACATGCTGCACAGTTTCTTGGAATTGCTGATTTTATTAAAACAGAGCACAGCTGACCCTTGAACAATTTGCAGGGTGGGGGCGCAGCTGAAAAATCCATGTGTAACATTTGACTCCTCCCAAACATAACAACTAGTAGCCTACTGTTGACTGGAAGCCTTACTGATAACACAGTCCATTAACACATGTTTTGTATATTATAAATATTATAAACCTGACTCTGACAATAAAGCTTGAGAAAAATTACTAAGAAAAACACGAGGAAGAGAAAATACATTTATAGTACTATCTGAATTTATCGGAAAAAATCCACTTAAAAGTGAACCCATGCAGTTCAAACCTATGTTGTTCCAGGGTCAACTGTAATTAAAAATGACCCTTAATCTACCCTGGACAGTGTTCTCAGTGGTTAGAGCGTCAGCCCATACACTGAAGAGTTGTGGGTTCAATTCCTGGTCAAGGGCAAATGCTGGAGGCAACCAGTTGATGTGTCTCTCTCACATCGAAATTTCTCTCATTACCCCTCTTTTCCTCCCTTCCAATCTCTTTGAAAAGCAATGGAAAAAATATCCTCAGGTGAGAATTAGCAAGAACAAAAAAATGACCCTTGACCCCTTTGTTATTGAAATGTTCTAGGCCATTGCCCATTGTAAGAAACCTTAAGAGGCTGCCCCCTGTTCCTGATTTGTTTTAGGATTCTGGTTCTGTGAAGCCTTCTTTTAACTATTGTCTTTAAATAAAGTTTTATTTCCTTTGTTGTACAAAAGCTTTTTATTTTGATGTAGTCCCATTTGTTTATTTCTCTTTAATTTCCTTTGCCCTAGGAGCAATATCAGTGAAGAAATTGCTTCGGCATATGTCTGAGATTTTGCTGACTGTGAATTCCTCTAGTATTTTCATGGTTTCCCATCTTATGTTTAAGTCCTTTATCCATTTTGAGTTTATTTTTGTGTATGGTGATGGTTGGTGGTCTAGTCATTTTTTTTGCACGTATCTGTCCAATTTTCCCAACACCCTTTATTGAAGCGGTTAGCTTGACTCCGTTGTATGTTCATGCCTCCTTTGTCTAATATTAGTAATTAAGAAAGCCCACTGCATGGGAGAACATATTTGCAAATGTTAACACCAATAAAGGTTTAATCTCCAACATTTACAGGGAACTCATATAACTTAACAAAAGGAAGATAAAGACCCCAATCAAAAAATGGGCAACAAAACTAATAGATACTTTTTGAAAGAAGGCAGAAGAAAGGCCAAGAGACATATGAAAACATGCTCAAAGTCACTAATCATCCGAGAGACGCAAATCAAAAGAGATGGACAATGAGATACCATCTCACACCTGTCAGAATGGCTATCATCAACAAATCAACAAACAACAAGTGCTGGAGAGGATGCGGAGAAAAAGGAACCCTTGTGCACTGCTGGTGGGAATGCAGACTGCTGCAGCCTTTCTAAACACCAATTAGAAAGGATATATGCACCCCTATGTTCATAGCAGCGCAATTTACAATAGCTAAGATTTGGAAACAGCCTAAGTGCCCATCAGCAGATGAGTAGATTAAAAAACTGTGGTACAGCCCTGACCGGTTTGGCTCAGTGGATAGAGTGTCAGTCTGTGGACTGAGGGATCCTGGGTTGGATTCCGGTCAAGGGTGTGTATCTTGGTTGCAGGCACATCCCCAGTGGGGAGTGTGCAGGAGGCAGCTGATCGTTGTTTCTCTCTCATCGATGTTCCTAACTTTATCCCTCTCCCTTCCTCTCTGTAAAAAAATCAATAAAATATATTTAAAAAAAAAATAAACCCCCAAACTGTGGTACATCTACACAATGGAATACTACGCTGCTGTAAAAAAGAAGGAGTTCTTATCATTTGCAACAGCATGGATGGACCTGGAGAGCATATGCTAATTGAAATAGACCAGTCAGAGAAAGATAAATATCACATGATCTCACTCATTTGTGGAATATTATGAACAACATAAACTGATGAACAAAAACAGATCCAGAGACAGAGAAGCATTGATCAGACTGTCAAACCTCAGAGGGAAGGTAGGGGAGGGTGGGGGTAAGAGGGAGAGATCAACCAAATGACTTATATGCAAGCTTATAGGCCTAACCAATGGACACAGACAACAAGGGGGTGAGGGCATGAGAGGGGGCATGGGGAGTAATGTGGGGATAAGGACACATATGTAATAACTTAATCAATAAAGAAATTAAAAAAATAAATATAAAAATTTTTAAATAAATAAAGTTTTATAGTTCAGTTTACTGTGGGTGATGGTAACAATTTTGTATTGGGGCAGACTAACAAAATGTGGGAGTTTCGGAGAATTAACTTTACCATCCACTGCACTTGTGGAATATTTAAACTGGAGAGACCAATCCTTACAAAGCAAGAGAGGTTCTTTTCAGTGTAAAAATATGGGCTTTGACAGTTCTATAATGTTTAAATTCTCAAGAATTCTATTCTGACATTTTGTCTGACATCCCTAAACTCTTTAAGATCACCATAGAACTCTTGCTTTGTATTAATTCCATTTCATTTGTGTATTTTATGTGTTTAGCGGTCATATTTGAAAAACATCTCTTGTGAGTGCTCTGTATAATTTTGGCAGAAAATTACTTTTTTGTGTTTCTGTGATGATCCCCTGAGATCATTTTTGCATAAATCCGGCCTTCTATTTTCAGATACAAATCTGTTGTGCAGATGATTCTTCTTAGAAGAAAAGATGCATTTGTAGCTGAAAAATGTAAATTACTTTTCATGGAAAATACCTCTCTGGGCCCTCATTTCCAAAATGCGATGATTGCACATTGCGTGTTTTTGTGCGTGCTCAGGAGACGAGTCTCCTCACAATTAGGGAAATCCTCATTGTGTGGCAGGTAGCATACAGGGACTTGGCTGCTTTTGCCACATAGGCAAGTGAGTGGTGGTGCCAGAGGCAAAAACAGAAGAGTCAATAGGGACATAGCACTTAGCTAAGGGGAATGGGTTTTGGTTTTGAAGGGCATGGGCTGTGGGAGAGTCATGATATTCTTTACAATGTGGGTGTGTTAGCAGAGGGCCTTTAGGCCCGGGGCAATTTAAACGTAATTATTATCCCCTGTTTGCAGTTCATCCTTGCTTTTGCTTTTTCATTCCGGATTCAAAGTTTTATTTGGTGTTATATGGAGGGGCTCTTGGAACAAATATGCTCCCCAAGCCAAATGTTATGAAATAGGGAAGGACAGCAGAAATATCTTCCTAGAACATCTTGTGTTCCGTACGAGGATTCCTGTTTGAGGTACATTGGGCAGGACTGTAAAGCAAAGTGTAAAATCAGTGTATTCAGATTTGTGCCAAGGACAGACTCGAGTTTGAGAACATTTACATCTGTTTTCAATAATTCCTCACATATGTTGCAGAATGTACGTTATCCATCTTGTTATCCAGGAAATAACATTTGTTGCAAACAGTTTGCCAATTCGTAATTTTATTGAATTTGTTTATCATGCTGTGGCTTCATATGAGGTCTGAGAGCTGGTGATCTTTGGTGTTCCAGCTGTCGTAACATTCTGCATGGGGCCTTCGTTCCGTCCCGGGATGGGCTGGGAGTCCTTGGGGTGTTTGGGCTTTCTTAGAACTAAGAGCTGGCATTGTTGATGGGTGATTATTTGGGGGAGGGGGGGGACACAGAATAATGCGCTTTGCTTGCACACTCTTCAAACCTATGTCATTTCTGACTTTTCAATCAGTTTTGGGACTAATGTGTTGAATAGCCCTCCTTGTGGGCCCTTTCCTGTCTCCTTTGAGACCTGCTCAAACTTTCAAACTGTTCTCATGTTTGGTTTGAGAGGACACTGTCCACCCCAGGGGGAGGAGTGCGGCAGGGTTGGGGGGGGGTGGTGACTCTTAGAACCATTCCAAGCTGTCTCTAACCTGAAAATAAGTAGTTTCTTCCATAGAGAAGCTACAAAATACCCTTTTAGCTACATAAATATTATCGTTTTCTTAGGAAGTTGTTGGTAGATGAAAAGCAAGTTCAACCAGGTCTAATTTTATCATGTTTCTGTTTTTCTATCGCTGCTTTTTCTTTGCTGAGGTTTATGTTGTCTTTGCCAAAACTGAGAAGGAATTAAAAAAAAAATCTAACAACCTTGAAAGCTCTTTCAATCTGAATTATTCCTTAATGTCGTTAATGGTTTATTATAACCACACAAATGCGGTCTTGGGACCATTTGGAAGTTACTGACTTTCCTTAGAGATGAGACTTGGCATTTTTTAAGCCAGAGTTTGCTTTTGTGGCCTGCAAGTTGCAAGGCACGTATATTTGGAAGGCTAAAGATTCTTCTCCACCAAGAAGTTTTGTCAACCTGACCTTCTCCACTCTCACAACGCTGCGCACACAGCAGTAATCTCTGCAGAGGAGAGCAAATACAGTGGAGAAATACAGCAGTGTGCGTTATTTTTACATCCGAAAGTAAATCCTGCAGCATGAAGGCCGACGGGGAATTTTCATCTCAGCGTTCTCATGAATGCTGCTCCGCTTCGCGTCGTCCTCTTGAATCTCTTTTTATTATAAGTCTTTGAGGCAGGCATTGCCTGTAGTAATTTACTCAGCCAGACAGGTAAGTGAGATGTGGAACCGCGGGCACCTGGGGCTGAGAGGCGCCTGTCAGGGTCAGCCTGCAGGGTGAGGGACACGGCCGGTCAAGGCAAAGGACTAGTTCAGTAGTATTTAGAGGACTTACGTCACCTAGAGTCTCTGTGACAAGATGTTCTCTAGCACTTGACTCAACAGTTAGCAAAGTGAACATGCTTTGAATGTCATTGGAGCCAAATGACTTTCCCTGGTCGGCTGCGCCCTTTCGATGAGGCCATCGTCCAGGCATCACAGAAATCCAAGGTGGGACTTGTGTGCGCATCCTCTCTAGCTTCCCACCCTAGAGGAGGGATCCATCTGGTGCCACTCACACGGCTGCCTAGTCTCCTGCTTGCACTCTACCCGTGGTGAGGAGCTCAGTGACTCAAGGGGCAGCTGGGCCATTGATGGACCAGCTCTCAGGAAAAGGGTTTTTTTTAAGTTTTTTTTTTTTTTTTTTTTTATGGGATGTCTGTGGCCCTGCAACTACTCTCAGTTGGTCTCAAGTCCAAGATTAGCAGTTTTTAAAGTTATTCTTTGATAAGAAAAATGAAAATTCCAGGATATTAAAAGAACAAAATGACTTTTTCCACTTTCTTTTTACCCCATTCTGCTTTTCTGAAACAACTTCCAAGGTCAATTGTATCATTTGAAATAAGAAAATAGATTCTTTTTCTTTCTTAGAATATGTTAGCAACACTTTTGAGGTTTTCATTAACTCTCTTAGGTTTCCTGGAAGAAATAGTCACATAAATTAATTAAATTAATCAGTTCTTCCCTATGTTCTTGTTCTTCCATAAATTCTTTGGGGTAAAAAGTACTGTCTTATGGGTGTTGAATTCTGGTTGGTACCTAGCTTAGCACTTGACCTGTCAAACAATTGCTTGTCGAATGAATGTTGAATGCATACATTTTTGAATAAGCCAGATCTTTGCTGTTGAGGGATGTTGGTTGGCTGATTGTATACCACCTGTATCGGGTCTCTGAAAATAATTTTTATGTGATACTGCCTTCAGACACATCTATTCACCATGTGTACGTTCAAAAGACTTTTCTCCTTCCAACTCCTTTCATCACAGATATTCTCTGCTCCATTATCACTGGAGCAGTTACTGGCAGCATGGCAGAGTGGGAAGTGTTTTGGGGTCCCAGCTCAGCCACTTACCTGTTTATAGAGATTACCTGGGAAAAGCATCTAACCCCTTTCAGTGCCCATTTCTTACACTTTTAAATTTATTGCTTGATTTTAGAAAGAGAGAGGAAGGAAGGGAGAGAAAAACATCCATTTGTTGTCCTATTACTTATGCTTCATTGGTTGACTCTTACATGTGCCCTGATTGGGGATCAAACTCACAACTTTGGTGTATCAGGACAAAGCTGCAGCCAACTGAGTGGCCTGGTCAGGACTAAATATCCATTGCAATATCCTCTCTCGAGGAGCTCTTGTGAGCAAAATTGTCTGTGTGAAGCTCAGTGCAAGTAAGTAGAAATGAGGTATTCGGGAGGTAGAAACAACCATTAATTTGCTTTAATCTATTGTACTTGACCCTACCTAAGTCTCTTGCTCCTCTTTGTGGATATTGGGGATTTGGGTCCTGTATGTCAACTTTGATTCTGAGATCCCATATACATCACCACTCTCTCTCTAGTTTCCTAGATAAACAAGTTTCTACATATCACAGGTTTTCTGCGGAACTCCCATTTCAAAATTTGTGTCTTTCTGTCCTTTAAGCTATTGAAATGGCTACAAAATAATTTAAACATTTTGGTATCTGGTTTTGGAATCTACCAGCCAGTCTCTTACACCTGAAAATAACACAGAGTATGTAGTCTGATGCTTCCTAATTTTAATCAGAAAATATAATTATTCCATTTATGGCATGTCATGGACTACCTGACTGGAAGAAGAGAGAAGGGGCTAGTATAACCTGGTATCTCAGTGTGAAAGACGCCCTGAAGAGCATCTGGGACTCCAGGGTGGCGTAATGAGAAGACTTAGGCTGTTTCTTGCTACTGTCAAGGGCTGTGCTGTCTCCATAAGTAAGAGCATTTGTGGTCCAGGCCTCCTCCTCCTTTGATTGCCTCCTCTCTACAGGCCACATTAGTATCCTATTGCCACTGCAACAAATGGCCACAAACTTAGAGGGGCGAAGCAACACATATATTTTCTCTCTGCCTCCCAAAGATTTATAGCAACCACAAATAAAAAAATCACTTTCACCTCACCCCAAGGTCCCTAGATGTCTCAGCCATTACAGCTTCAAGTCTAAAAATCTCATCTAAGTCTCATCAGCTCAAATCTCAAGATCTTCAATAATGTATATTACTTATGAGTGAGGCTCTGGGTGTAATTCATTCTTAGGCAAAATCACTCTCTACTTGTGGACCTGTGAAACTAGAAATAAATTATTTTCTCCCAAAATACAAGGCTGGGATATACTTAGGATAACAATATTAGACATTCCCTTCAAAAAGGGATAAAGTGAAAGGGTAAAGGATTCATTGAGCAATCCCAAGCAATTTTTAAACCCAGTAGGGCCAGCTTCCTCAGGTGTTAGGGTCTGGGAGTAGTACTCTGTGGCTTGTGTCTCTGGGTCTAAAGTTCTACCCGTTGAGTTTGAGGCTCTTCCCTGTGGGCCATCCTCCCTTTTTCATGAAGGCAGCATGCCTTCATGAAAGTTACAGGTGATTGGTTTTATCAGCTTGTCTCCTGCCTGTAGAATTTTGGTCACCTGACAGTGTTCTTTCATTTCTTTTTTTTTTTTGGTCAAAAGTTTTAGTCCAGTGGTTCTCAGTCTTCTGGCCCTTTACATACAGTTCCTCATGGTGTGACCCAACCATAAAATTATTTTCATTGCTACTTCATAACTGTAATGTTGCTACTGTTATGAATCGTAATGTAAATATCTGATATGCAGGATGGTCTTAGGCGACCCCTGTGAGAGGGTCGTTCAACCGCCAAAGGGATTGCGACCCACAGGTTGAGAACCACTGTTTTAGTCTAAGCTGTCAGTGGTTCTGCTGCTGTAACATTCTCAAAAACCTTGTGGTCTCCCGTTATATCATGGATTCATTCTGTGAGACAAGAGGGTCCTCCATAGATTTTTCCTGGGTAATCCTCTTTCTGTTTCTGGCTTCTGTTGAGATGGTTAGTCACATGCCTAATCTTGTTAAGAGTTACTTTGTGCATAAACAACTCTGATTTTTTTATTCTTCTGATGAACTAGCTGGTATTCAGTTACATACTTGGATTTCTCACCAGAGCATCTTGCCTGATAGTATATTTCCTAAATTTGCAATCTGGATAGACTGAGAATTATCAAGCTCTTTAAAAAAATATACTAGTATATATAACAGTTCTATAATTTATCTTTTTATTGTATTTTACAATAAACAGCAAGAGGAAAATAGCACCTTGAACATTTTGTTTGGAAATCTCCTCAGCTAAATTATTTCTTCCAAGTGATGCTTCCCATCTAACTGTAGGACACAGCTCCGCTCATCTTTCTTCCACTACAACAAGGGTCTCCTTTCTTTCAGCGTCTAATAACAAATTCCTCGTTTCCTTCTGAGCTTTCACCAGGAGCTCCTTTAACGTCTGTGCTCCTACCAGCAGTCTGTTTATGATGATTTAGATATTCTCTAAGAGAATATTGGTTTTCTCTTCCACACTCCTCACTTCCTTATGAGTCTTCACTAACAGAGTCATTAATGCCAATATGTCTACAAATAGTCTACTGTTGGCAATCTGGGTCTTATCATGCTCCTTGAAATTCCTCCAGCTTCTACCCATTATCAAATTCCAAAACTATCTCCACATTTTTAGGTACTTGTCACAGTGGCCGGCACTCCACTTCTAGGCACTAAAATCTGTATTAGTTTCCTACTGCCACTGTAGCCAATCACCACAGATGTAGTGGTTTAAAACCACACAAATAAATACTCTTATAGTTGTGGAGGTCAAAAGTTTAGAATGAGTTTCGCAGGACTAAAATTAAGATTGGGCAGAGCCAGTTGTTTCAAGAGGCTCTGAGAAAAGAACCTATTTGTTTGCCTTTTCCAACTTTCAGTGGCTGACAGCATTCCTTGGCTTGGTACCCCTTCTTCCATCTTCGAAGCCTACCACTCCATCTTTGCTTTTGTGCTCTGACTCCTCCAGTGTCCCTCTTTTAATGATCATTTTTAATACATTGGGCTCACCTAGATAATCCATAGTAACCCTGCCATCTCAAGATCCGTAGCCTAATCACACCTGCAAAGTCCCTTTTCCTATGTAACATAATAGTCACAGGTTTTGGATATGGAGATATGAACATATTCTATATTAACCAGCCTGTCACACTACTATTCGTTCAGTTTTCCCAACTTTTAGGAAGCTGATAAACATATAGTAGAGGAAAGAACTAATTTATGAGTCAGGAAACCTAGATGTTAGTCCAAGTTGAGCTAGTAAAAAGGGGTAACAAGCCATTTTGCTTCTTTGGGCCTCAATTTTGTCTGCTGTAAAATGGGGATTAAACAGTGATTTTCAAGGCCCTTGAGGATTCTCTACCCTTATGGTTCTCTGGTTCGGGCTGTCACCTCAATCAAAGGCTTCTTGACAAAGAAGAGATGATGTCTTCAATTTTCAAAAAATGATAAGTGAATCAGCCGAAGTGGCATGGCAGTTGGTGCAGAGTTTCTTGTGAGTTGACTGTTCAGTTTCCTGGGGTTGTTCTTGCCAGACTGTGGACCTGTTACACTCAGCACCTATCAATCAGGGCAAAAGCATTACCAAGCACAGTTTCTCTTAGAAGGTAGTTGGATGGAATAAGGAAAAAGAATCATCACCTTTAATGTGCTGAGGCGTCAGGATGACTTAAATGTTAGAAATTGAAGTCTGAGTCAAGAGTTTCTTTTACTCTCTCAAGTGGAAGTTGTAGCTGAGAAAGGCTGAGGAAGTATTTCAAAGGTCCGTGTCTCTAACAGGAGAAAGAAAGACCTTCAGAGCAAGTATGCTGTGGCTTTTGCTGAATTCTTGGAGCTGCAGACACGACTGCTGCAGCCAGCATGTAACTGAGCTCCAGAGAGTTGGAGGTGGCATCAGGTGCTAAGCCCTCCACAAGCAAAATGGGAAAGTTAACTTGAGCTGAGGCCTCCAAGAAATCAGGTCACGGAATTTAAGTACCGTGCCTACGAGAGTTCAGAAGAGG
Source organism: Murina feae (assembly GCA_004026665.1). NCBI lineage: Eukaryota > Metazoa > Chordata > Mammalia > Chiroptera > Vespertilionidae > Murina > Murina feae. The sequence goes on from PVJC01000551.1 coordinate 57,358, forward strand.
AAAGTTATTTTTTTTCCAGCTTCTCCCGTGGGACTCTGTGCCATGGGGGATTCATATACAATATTTCTATTGCCTCTAAAGGGCAATAAGTATGATGAGAATTTGGAAAGAGGTCCTTTCAGTAAGGCCATAGGATTTTTCTAAACTGGTCTGCAAGGCTAGGTTCAATCTTGTGTCTTTATTTTATTTTATTTTTTAAAATATATTTTATTGATTTTTTTTTTTTTACAGAGAGGAAGGGAGAGAGAGAGAGAATTAGAAACATAGATGAGAGAGAAACATTGACCAGCTGCCTCCTGCACACTCCCTACTGGGTACGTGCCCACAACCAAGGTACATGTCCTTGACAGAATCAAAACTGGGACCCTTGAGTCCACAGGCCAATGCTCTATCCATTGAGCCAAGCTGGTTAGGGCCAATCTTGTGTTTTTTAAAAAAGGAATCTTCTATTTTGCACTCAGATGAGCACCCCACCTTTGCGTCTTCGTAATTTCAATTGTCTTATCTCCTCTGCCTGGGAACCCTTGCCCATATCTTCACATGCCAACCATCTTCCCTCTTCTTCAAGGAGTGGCTCATGTGCCATGCTTGAAGGTGAAGCCCCTTATTCTCTCTATTTCCAATGATATTCTCTGTCTTTTAATCTCCTGTTTTATTTCTAGTACTTAATATTTTAGAGGCTTGGCCACAGTAGTTATTCAAATATACTTTTCTTTAATCTTATCTAATAAAAGCGTAATATTGAAATTGACCGTTTCTCCGGGAGGCCTAAGCCACGCCCACCAGCCAATCAGAGTGGCTGTATGCAAATTAACCCAGCCAAGATGGAGGCCGGCACTCACAGAGCTGAGTAAACAGGCAGCTTCTATTGCAGCAGGAGTAAAAATGTTTGCCGGCAGCTGGGTTTCTCCTGGCTCCAGGCAACAACATATTTGCAACATTGTCTCAATTATGGAAGCCTCGGAGTTGAAGCAGACAGGAGGCTTCCCTACCCTCCTAGGCTCAACTTAAAGGAACAGTGTATCAATTATAGAAGATAAATAAACCCCAGGAATCTGCTTCCAGCCAGCCTTGCTGGGACATTGGGTCATTGGGAGCTGTGGGCAGCCTGAAAGCCTGAAAACGCCCCTCAGCCCATCACCCAGGCTGGCCACACCCCAATGGGGTGAGGGACCCCACTGGGGGGCTTGGCCAGCCTAAAAACAGCCATCAGCCCCTCACCCAGGCTGACCAGGCACACCAGTAGGGACCCAAAACCTGAAGGGACTGTGGGCAGCCTGAAAGCCTGCAAATGGCCCTCAGCCCCTCGCCCAGGCTGGCCACACCCACATGGGGTCAGGGTCCCCACTGGGGGGCTTGGCCAGCCTAAAAACAGCCATCAGCCACTCACCCAGGCTGACCAGGCACACCAGCAGGTGGACATCCCCAGAGGGGTCCCAGACTGCGAGAGGGCACAGGCTGGGCTGAGGGACCTCCCGAGTGCACAAATTTTTGTGCATCGGGCCCCTAGTTACATTATAATGTCATTGAAGAATTTATCTTTGCATATCTCATAGGTACCTAAAGCAGGAGGGGCTTAATATGTATAAAAAGAATGAATAGAATAAAGGTCTAACTTCACACTTAAGCAAAGACTCATTGATTATATAAGATATAATAAATGAGTATGTGTGGATATCTCTATAGATATACAGTAAGTTCTCACTTAAAAAAGGTTCTGTGACTTTAAACAAAATAATGTGTAAGGAAACCAATTTTGCCATAGGCTAATAGATAAAAACAAGAGTTAGGTTCCTAAGGCATCTCATTAAGGTTATACCAAAAAGATTAGCATAAGGATGTTACTTGAGGACTTGCTGTACTGATAATGAGATCAATATTGATATAGACGGCAATGACTTAGTGCTCATTATAGAGCTGAGTATAGGTATTATGGGAGATGGAAGGAAGTATAAAATGAGATCCTAGTCCTTAGTAATACCATGTTCTATTGTAGAGAGCAAAATGTCAGTGAGCAGCAGTGCTGGATGGGGCTAAGTTGTGTGGCAGACACCACTCCTGTGTTTTAGAGAAGGGGATGGTCTCTGTGGACTGGGATGATTGGGGAGTGTGGAGGAGGTGGAATTGAGTAGGCCCTTGAGGACATTTGCATCAAACACTGAAGGGCTTTTTTCAAATATGAAACATTTTTATGTTTGCCTACATGACAATAGTTATATCTTTAGTGTTGGTAGTTTATAAAACGGAATGAATGAAAGTGGTGCAAGTGCAAGATTAATATACACATATTTTCAATATATAGTTTTAAGTCTGTCTCCAGCCAAGCTTGTGACAAGTATGGATTTGAGGGCTCAAGAACTCCAAGGCTCCTTTGTGGACTGTGAAGCTCAGGGAACCTGTGGAGCAGGCCCTTAATAAATACCCGTGGAAGTTGATAGATTTCTGGTTACGATTTCTTAATTTTTATACTTTTCACCAATTCTTAACTGTGTCTGCTAAGGTTTAGCTTCTTTGTTGTTGAGTAGATGTCTCCTAAAGCTTTTGGTACTCATCTCAGAAGCTTTTTTTTAAAAACTGGATTGAAATGTATTAACAGTTCAGTTAATGAAGTACATAAAACCCTAGCAGGGCATTTTAAAGAAGGTTGGACTAGGAGAAGCAACTAAATTTGATGACTGAAACATTTTCCTTTTCAAATGTTCATAACATTCAGGAGGGGTGGGAAACCAGAAACCATTGTGGTTAAACTGGTGATGTGACAGTGTGGTTTTATTGAATATATAATATGATTATTTTATCTGTGAAATGTTTTGCAATGCATGCTGAGTCAAATGCAATAAAAACACTAATACAATATTCAGCATTGCAAATACAGAGAAAAATGTATTGCCTTGTGAAATAGAATTTAATATGATTTCCAGTGATTCTGAATATTTAATATAGAAGAAATGTCTTACTTTTTTGCTTTTCATGCTCCTAACCAAGTGATCAAAATAAAATCAACCACTTGAAAATCAATTCTGAAAGATTATTACTTAACGTATTATAATACCTTTGCTATCTGAACTCTTGGGTTCTAGCCAGCTTGACCTGACTAATGCAGGTCATTCAAAATGTGAATCCAGGTTTGCTGGGACGAGCCTGTGGGTTTAGCTGAAGTTTCTGAGTTTGTGATAATTTAAATATCATCTTGTCTGTCACAACTAAGCAAACATCTTGGCTTTCGTCTGGAGAACTGGAGAGAAATACTGCTGCTCAATTTAACAACTATTTATTTGTTCCTTACTCTCTGATCTAATATGTGACATTCTTGGTAATATAGACAGCATTTCCTGATTTCTTGCCAACTTACTGGTTTAAAATCCTGCCTAGTGAAGAGTAAAGGCATATGTTTAAACACCATGCTGGGGGTTGGAGATTCCAGGAGTGGCAGGTAATTAGAGAGCAGAGACAGGATCCTCTAGGTTGGACATAGCCAGCGGGGGCTCTGACATCCGAGATTCAGGCAGGCTGCCCCAGCGTGTCCCCTTCAGTCCATGGCTGTGGGTGTAGAAATGCAATGGATGGTGTGCTGAAGTTTCTGGGGGAGGCAAAGGGAAGGGGAAAAAATCCTCCAGGCCTATCCTTCACTTAGCTTTTTATTTTTAACAAATGAAAAATCCGTAGAGCAGTTGTCATTTGTTAAAGTGTAGCAGAAAGAGCGAAACAGGCCAGTGGAGGCTTCATCAAGAACACTCATTCAGAATGATGAATGTGGCTAAACACACATTTGTTCGTAAAACTTGCAGAGTGGCTGAGCATCATTAAGCATGAGAAATAGGTGCAGCATGCTGAGAAGAGAGGGGCGCAAACAGATGTTGTGAATTTTCACAGGCATCCTTCATCCACCAGTCCATCATTAATATAGTTGAAGGTGATCCTTTCTTTTTATTTAATAAGCACAAACAAAGTACATGTGCCAGGATTCTGCTGAACACACGTTTTCCCCCTGTAGAAGTAACGGCATGTACGGATAGGGAGGGTAGGCAGGCAAATCAACTCTCTGAGTGCCCACAACATGAGAGGAGCTTTGGGGCTACAGCCAGAGCGGGTACTTCTTTTATCGTATTTTTCTTTTTCACTCGCCCTGCAGTCACCCTAACTGCCCGATCTCCCTGCCTGTGATCTGGAAGATTGTCAGGATCTTCTGCAGAGTAAAAAGCTTTATGGCTTCTGATCTTGATACTTTTTCTTTTTTGAAGGGAGAAGTTTTTAGTTATTTTGGTATTTTAATTATTGATGTATTTTAAATCTCTGTTGTTGAAAGTATTACATATGTCCTCCCCCCTACCTCCCCATTAACCACTTCTGGCCTCCCGCCTCCTCACCCCACCCACACACACACACCTCAGGCCTACACAACCCTATTGAGTGTGTCCAGGGGTTATGCATATATGCATACAGGTTCTTTGGTTGATCTCTTTCCCACTTGATCTCATCCCCCACTTCTCTCTGAGATTCCAAAGTCTGCTCCATGCTTCTGTGTCTCTGGATCTATTTTGTTCATCAGTTTATTTTGTTCATGAGATTCCGCATCGGAGTGAGATCATATGGTACTTGTTTTTCTTTGACTGGCATATTTTGCTTAGCATAATACTTTGATGCTTTTTAGTTCTACTTCATTCAGATGCACCCAGTTTTTGCAACGATGCTTTACAGTTTGTTTTATAAGACCAGTTGGCCAGAAACATTTCTTTTTCCATATTTACAAAACTTTGGCTCTACCTGTAATGTGCACTTCTTCTCCTTTCCCTTCCTTCTCTCCCCTTCTCCTCTCCTGGCCTGTGAGAGCATAGGTCTTGGCCTGCGTACACTTACAGGCTCCCTTCACCTCATGCAGAGTCCAGGCTGCTGCTCTGAGTCCCTTTGCTGCTTCCTTGCCCACCATCAAAGAGGGAGCCCTGGCTGTTGTAATGTTCTCAGTCTGTTAAATGAAGACAGTAATGTTTTCTTCCCAGACTTAGTCCAAGTAAAGCATTTTGTAAACTCTTAAAAAGCACACAAAGGCTATTTTCAATGTTGATTTATAAGTAATTGAACAATGAGTTCTCTTTAAGGCATTTTCAAGTAGGAAACTTAAAATCCTTGTAGTCTTCTTTCCTTGAGCTTCATAGCACCAGAAATATAATATTGGACCTGTGAAGCTGTGTCTGTTTTCAGTGTGAGTGTGTGTGTGTGTGTGTGTATACATGTGTGCCAGAGTGTGCCAGACAACCTGAGGAAAAAATCCAAAGGAATGGAACTCTAATACAGAGCTACTAATGAACTATGAAGAATAAAATAACTTACAAGTTTACACTTGCCTGTTTCTTTGTACAACTATGCATTATTAAGACCTTGAATACCTTAAAGCAAAAGTGAGGCGCTCTGCAGTAAGTCATTTAGAGGAGAAAATATCTGCTGGTCACCTCATATGTTTAACTTGCGACGTTTACTTTCTGAGCGTTGTTGCCTTCTGCACATGCTTTGATTCAGTATGTTGAGTTGAGTGTGTTTATTTGTGTATGCTCTTGTTTAAAGACCTACATGTTACTATCAGAGGGACCTGTTTGTGTTGAAAATACTAACATTGCCAGGGTTTTGTGGCAAGGCTCAGGCACTCAGTAGCCCCGGGGGCCATGTTTAGCAGCATTTATAGACCACGATGCTGGGGACTCAGTGTCAGTAATGAGAAGCATTATTTTTGCTAACATTGAGTGCACATTCATTCTAGAGGTAACACACTTGGTTCCTCAAACCTTACCAACATGATCATGTGTTTACATGCTGCCTGTGTTTTAATCATCTCCTTCCACGGGCCCCCTAACTCTCCTGTGAGGCACACGTGTCTTTGGAAACTTTGAGTAGCCCTGGAGTTTCTATAGTTTATTATTGAACATAAATATATCCTGAGGTTTGGAATGCTGTGTTTTGTCTGCGTGAATGATTGCCCTCAGGAAGAACATACGCACAACATAGATGCAAGCCAATCTTGGGAGCCTCAGTCATGGACTGCGGTCACCACATGCTGCTGCCGAAACTTGGAGAACCCTGCTGGTCTTTCTTGCCGCGTGGGCACTTGGCCAGATGCTCAGCGCGGTGGGGAGGGAATGTGGAGACTTCGGGTAGCGTGATTTGTCTTCTCGCTTAATACCCTTTGAGACATGAAAACCTAACTGTGAATGAGGTTCAGGAGTAACTGATTTTCTAGCCCAAATGGTTATCATTCGGGGACTTTGAGATCCAAGCCTCCCGCAGGTTATCTGTGTTATGGCACAGGTAGCGTTGACTGTGGTACCTGTTGGTACCCTGAATGGTATAAGAGAAAATGTGTTTATTAAATGTGTGCATGCTAACCTCTGCTGGTGCTGCTAGAGGAGTGGGGTTTGTTGTTATTCTTGGTCATCTAAGCCAGACCCTGTTGCGGCTTAGATGGGTGTCATGTACCTGAGCCTTGGCTTGGAAGCTAGTAGGCACATCCTGTTACCCCTCTACCTTAGTTTCTTCATTGATAAGATGGAGATAAAATGGGACCAAACCCATAAATTGTTGAGAGGGTTAAATTTAACATCCCTCAGTTATTTCAATATCCACACTTTTTCTGGGTCTTTCTCAAGCACCGGTTGAAGGTGCTCAATATCCAGCTTTTCAATAAAAACAATTGACATTTTACACATGTCCATAAAAACGGGTTTTGCTCTAAGTCAGAAGTTGGCAAACTATGGCCCACTGCCTCTTTTTATATTTCCATGAGCTAAAAAGGACTTTTACATTTTTAAATAGCTGAAAAAGTCAATACAACTTTGTGACATGGGAAAATTATGTGAAATTCAAATTTCATGTTCAGTAATACAACTCTTCTCATTATTAAACCTGTGTTACACAGAATTATACTCACTTATAATATTTTGAATTTTATGAATAAAACTTAAACAGGGCATTTTTCTCTTGTTAATACCTATGTAATATCTTTTACAAAGCCTAATAATCTGACTCTTTACAGGAAGTGTTTGCCGACCTCTGATCTGAGTCATTCCACAGTCATAGTGGATGAGCGATTTTCAAGCTGTGGTCATGATTCTTTATTTGTTGGTGAAATTAATTTAGAGGGTTGTAAATAGTATTTGCTAAATAGATGAAATAAAACAGAATAAAATAAGATGGAAAATATCAGAGTGTGAGAACTGGTAGGTTAAATTGCCCATGGTAAGGTAAACGTTGCTCTATGAAGCTTTTTTTTCCAGAGGGCTATGTGCGTGCATGTGTGCGCACACACACACACACACACACACACACACACACACTGAGTCATTATGTGGGCAATAAAGTGGATCATGGCAAAAAAAAAAATAACTACAGCACTAAACCGTAAGCTCTATGAGGGCAGAGAACCTCTCTTATTCATCTTTATTTTCTTGGGCCTGGCATAATGCTGAAAAAAATCATTTTTCTTACAAGTGTTTTGAAGAGATCAAGGAATGAATTCAGGGAAGGAATAAGGCAGCATAATTACCATTAAGGGATCAGCTATTAGAGAAGCTCTGAGCATACCTTCATGTATTCAACTCAATGCATGTGGTTTCCCGAAATAAAGACATTCATAGCAATGGATTCTCCAGCACATTTCCTTATCTGAGCCTCACAGCTGAGGTGAACAGTATAGGCAAATATTTTTGTCTGTTATAAAAGATTCACAAAAGAAACTCCATCCTGAAGGTTAGCTATGCCATGCCAGATGATGAGTGTGCTGCATAGAACGGGACAGCACTGGTTGGAGGCCCTGAGTGCTGGTGCCCACTCCACCCTGAACTCCTATGGAATTACACTAGTCACCCAAGCATCTCTGCCAAATTCCTTTCACCCAGGGGACATGAGGCTGCTGCTGATGAGCTGCTGTTCACCTCAGCTCTGAGGCTCAGATGAGGGAATGTGCTGGAGAATCCATGGAAAAATATCGATCCCCACACAGGCAATGCTCACTGTTATGTCACATTAGCATATTTGCATCTAACCTCTCCCGTGAGGAAAGCAGAAGTTCAAACAGAAGTTCAAAAGTTGTGATCCATCTTTTCACCAGTTGAGGTAAGGGCCTATGGATCTATGGTTACATTGGTGACAAGATTGATGGCAACATGATTTCAGATAAGACAATAGCAGAAGAGATGTCATAAGCTCATCCATACTATTATAAATGTCGTGGCTTCAAAAAAACAGATGTAAATGCTCTGAATGGAGATGGGGAGAGGATGCAGTGGAAGGGAGGTGGTGGGGACAGGTGAGAGGTGTGTGAACCTTGGATGGAAGAGAAGGCTCGCTTGGCTGTGGTAGCAGCAGCAGGAAGGAGAAGCCCCAGTGGATGAAAAAGGCCCTTCTGAGTGAGTGACTCCCTGGGCTAATTGGTGCATTACTCTCTGTGATGGGCCTGATGGTGCTGAGATAACAAAATGAAAAATCAAATGAGAAATGGAACCCGGGCGTCTAAAAAGTTAGTAAATTTTGACATTAGAAATATAATCAAATTTTACCCGTGCCTTTCTGTAGTGACAGCCAAATCCATCCATGTCAGAGCAACAGCCTATGGAATGTGGTTTCATATGGCTTCGCTTCCCCTTTTCCCCTTCCCTTTTGCAAAAATCACCATTAGGCTATTTGGAGGACAGGCGAGAACTATTATGTTAAATTGTGCTACCTACAACTTAAGCTTCTGTCTTTGCTAAAGCTGCCAGTTTTTATAAACAACAGAAGACAGAAAGGGTTTACTAAGAATAATGTTGAAGCCCAAAAGAATCCTACAGCCTATAAATCTTAATAGAGGTTCTGAGATTCCAGCAGGCTGGATGTGTCTCTTTTACCCAGGCTCACTCCATCTCGGCTCCCCCGTGATGACTCCAATTTCCCTGAAACACAGGCGCGATGCCTTGCATTTACTTGTGGTGCCATTTGCCTACAAACAGAAATACATGCATATAACCTATGCAAATCAATAAAAACATGTCAAGACCCCTTAGATCGCACTACTCTGCTAAAACGCAATTTATCTTGCCGCAAATGAGAGTCAGGGACCAGGTAACAAATAGCGCCTGATCATTTAACTAGCACCTGTTGTCAATGCATTCGAAAACTGCATTTTTCATTTGACATACAGTAAATTGCATTTTCATATAGGAAAGAGAGCTGGGATGTACACATCCAGCCCTTTATGAATTTTATGGGCAATGGATATTTTGGAGCTGTATGTTTAAAGAGGCCACGTCAAATGCTGCAAGTCTATTTGTTCCTTGCAGAGCTGGTTGAGAACACACTGTACTTTTCTTATGGCTGGGTGGGGAAGTGCAGCATGCTGAAAGTATAATTACAACATTCATGTTAGGTGAAGGACAATTACTATAATTTTTGTATAAAATTGAATATAACTTAAATGCGTAAATGTGAAATATTATTTTTGAAAAAAAAAAGTTTTTCAAGGGAAAACGGCTTTCTATAAATTACGTTTTCAGTCAGTCCCTGTGTCGGCTGACATTATATAAGCCACAGGATTTTTGTAATGCATTAGTTTGTTTGCAGATGGGTGACTGTTGCACAAATTCAACAACACATAGACTTATCAGCAACAATGGCTTTCACAGTCGTGAGCATGGTTTGACAATATTATTTGACATCTGGAACAAGCTATATTATATCATACATATCAAGTATAACTGAATGGATCCTTTAACTGGCATTTGTTTCAAAAACTCCCACTCTTCGGCTTTTGCCTGCCCATCATGATACCTGGCAGCAGATAGATCCATGTTCCCCAGCTCCCATGCCACTCACCTGCCTTTGACATTCTCACGCTCACTTCCGTAAGTCGGGCATGTTGTAATATGGCTATGAGGACATGTCGTTGCATCTCTTTTGGGGGGAAGGCCCTAATGTCAGGCAGCTGCAGCGGTGAGGGGCTTCGTGACCATGTAAGCCAGGAGTCAGGCCATCTACAGCACATTTTTTCTCATTTTGAGTTGTTAGTTGTGAGACTGCTGGCATGTCTATATTTTTTTGTAACTATGTCACAAGGAGATCTGCTTTGTTGAATTTCCTGTAACTTGGATAAAGGGGGGAAAACACAGGAAAGAGCCCACTTGCATTGCCTCCATAAATAAAAGATCCACATGGGGGCAGAGAGGGAAGACATTGGAAATAGAAGGAAGTAGTAATAGCAGAATTTCAGTGCTTAAACTCTCTCTTAATCTGTCTAGTTAATTTTCCCTAGCATTTTGGGATATGTAGTCACAATTTGGGGGCCTAGTCCCAAAGTTTCTTATTATTGCTGCTACTGATTGAACATTTGCTTTTCACATTTGTCCAAGAAATTGAATCTTTAGGATTTCAAAACCTAGATGGTAAAGAACTTCATGGAGAAACTGGTATGAGAATGCCAAAGGTGCTTTCTAAATAAGAGGTAATGTATTTACTTCATGTAGTAAAACTGCTGCTGCTGTTGTTTTTTGTTTATTTATTTCTTTTGGATGGGATCTTCTCTCTTAAACATAGCACAGTCCAAACAGACCTTACCCACATTACTGAGCAAATTCATACCAACCATTTAAAATAATTAAGGGGACTTAGAGCCTTATTAAGTGAAATGAATAATGATCAAATCTCAAATACAAGGCTAAAGTCAAATCATGAGAGAAGTCATGGCTTAGTCTTGTCATCACTGCATTCAATGAAATTGCTTTAATTAACACAAACATGTCAGAAGTTGAGGCTTTGGGCTAAAATGTCTTTATTATTGATACTAATATCACTGAAAGGAACTGACCAAGTTGATCTTACTGTTGGAAAGTAAAAGAAGTTTCAACCCTCTTAACATTCCCTTTTACCTTAGAGACAAATTTATTCAGTCTTTCATTCATTCAATAAATGTTTCCTGATCATTGAATATAATGTGAAAAGCACTATATTAACTGTGCAAAAGAGGCAAAAGCAAAAATAAATGACAACAACAGCATCAAAAAAAAAAAACACCAAAAAAACAAAGGAGAACAATCCCAATTACAAAAGCATCAAAAAGAATAAAATACTTAGGAATAAATCAAGGAGTTGAAAGACTTATACACAGAAATCCACAAAACATTGCTAAAAGAAGTGCAACATAGAAATAAATGGAAAAACATCCCGTGTTGGTAGACTGGAAGACTTAATATTATGAAAGTTTCCATACTCTCCAAGGCAATGTACAGATGACATTTTTTTTTTCAGAAATAGAAAGAACCATCCTTAAATTCACATGAAATATTAAGAGACCCTAAATATCCAGGTCAATATTGAAAAAGTGCAAAGTAAGAGGCCTTACACATCTTCATTTAAAAACATACTACAAAACAACAGTGATGAAGATGGCATGGTCCTGGCTTAAAGACAGACATATAGACCACGAGATTAAAGAGCCCAGAAATAAGCTCTCTGTATATGATTAAATTATTTTTGAAAAGGGTCTCAGATTACACAATGGAGAAAGGACAGTCTCTTCAGTAAATGGTGTTGGCAAAACTGGATGTGCATACGAAAAAGAGCAAAGTTAGACTCTAATTTTATACCATACTCAAAAATTAATTCAAGATGGATTAAAGATCTAAAAGTATGACCTAAAACTATAAAACTTTTAGAAGAAAGCATAAGGGAAAAGCTTCAAGACAGTGAATTGGGCAATGATTTCTTAACTATGACACCAAAGGCAAAATAGACAAATGGGGCTACATCAAATTTGCTTCACTGGCTAAATTACACATCAAAAGAAATAAATCCACAGAGTAAAAAGGCTACCTACAGAATGGGAGAAATATTGACATATTATATATCTGATAAGGTGTTAATATAAGGAACTCGTAGACTAAACCACCACAAAACAACCTGATTAATAAATTGGCAAGTTAGTTGATTAAGATATTCTGCAAAGAAGATATACTAGATGACCAAGAAGCATATGAAAAATTGCTTAACATTATGAATCATAAGAGAAGTGTAAATCAAAACCACAATGAGATATCACCTCATGCTTTTTGGAATAGCCACTATCAAAAGAACAGACAATTACATGTGTTGGTGAGGATATAGAGAAATTGGAACCTTCGTGCACTATTGATGGGGATGAAAAATGGTACAGTCATCATGGAAAACAGTATGGAGGTTGCTAAAAAAATTTAGAAATACAAGTACTAGACTACCCATTCCACTTCTGGCTATATATCTGAAAGAATTCAAAGCAGGATCTCAAAGAGAGATAGTTGCACATACATGTTCATTTGCCATATTCACACCAGCCAAGAGGTAAAAGCAACCCAATTGTCCATTGACAGATGAATGGATAAAGAAACTGTGTCCTATATGTACAATGGAATATTATGCATCCTCAGGAAGGAAAACCTGTCACATGCTACAATATGGATGAACCTTGAGGACATTAGCTGACTGAAGTAAGCCAGTCACAAATGGGCAAGTACTATATGACTTCACTCCTATGAAGTACCTAAAGTAATCAAAATCATAGAAACAGAAAGTAGAAAGGTGGTTTCAAGGGGTGGGGGAGGGGAAAAAGAAGAAGAGAAATCAAGGTTAATTGGGTATAGAGTTTCATTTTTGCAAGATGAAAAAGTTCTAGAGGTTTGTTGTACAATGTGAATATACTCAGCACTACTGTACTATACACTTAAGTGGTTAAGATGGTAAATTTAAGGTTATGTGTTTTTACCACAATAAAAACAATAACAGTCACCACCAATGTAGATATCGGTCTTGGTCTCTACCATTGAGATCTTGGAATCTAGTCAGAAAGATGGAATTTTAACTTCTCTGTGACTAGAATTATTGTAGGCAGGGAGAGAGCAGAGTGGGCTTCCCAGGGAGAGTGGGTCTTGGTCCTTCTGTTGTCAATATTAGGAGCAGTTTATGTTTTCCTGTGCTTAGGGACATCTTGGTGGTCCATGGGCCTTCAGAAAGCCCTGAACAGTTTTATCCAGTAAAAACCCAAATATTGAAGGTAAGCAAGATTGAAAACAAAGTGTTAATTTGGGTGTGGCCACACTTCTCAGTAATAGTTATAAAAAAACACTGTGTACTGCGTCTGCAGCCAAAAATGAAAGCAGCTGATGAAGAGTGTAAAAATAAAGTGGTCTGTGTTTTACAAGTCTTATTTTACTTGTGGTAACGTATAAATTGTGAATCAGGATGGAAATTCCAGACTTTGAGATCATTAATATGATAAACATGGTGTTTACTTATTAAAGAAAATCCCATAGTCGTACCTCAGCATGGTTACTATACCCAATTTAAAGGCCATATTTATTACATGAGTACCTTGACAGTCTGGTGTCAGGCAAGATATAAAGTACAAGAGCCCAGTCTACACTGAAAGGGCTGTTTGCATTGGGAATAAAAAGATTAAAAACTCCTGCAGATTATATTTTTTAGTCTGTAGGCATTTTCCATGTTGCGATAAAACAATATAGTAGAATTATTATGAAAATGGAAATGATGTACCCTTTGATTTTTGAAGGCTTGTGTTCCCTTTGGGTTATGTTGGAGCTGCCCCAACAAGCTGTCAAGAGTTGAGTATTACCTTATTAGCTCCCAGAGTTGGGTATTGCCATTACAAATGAAAAATATTCAAAAATTGATGTTATTTTCTACTTTTCTCTTCCTCCTTGGTTTCTAAGCTGCCAAGAAATACTGGGTGGATGAGAAACTAGTGTTTTCCTCTTACCCATGAAACACCATCTAGTTTTCTTAAGGGGTAAACTTTGGACTGAGGGTATGACTGTTGAAGCGTATAGAAAACATTAAAGTCAAAGCCACAACATATTCAACATCATTGACTCAGCAGATGCACGGGATCCTGGGGTATAGCAGCTAACAAATCATGTAGTTCCTACTCTCATGGCATTTAAAATCTACTGAAAAATACAGACAATTAGAACAATGACCCAGGAGAGTTTCAGGAAGTAGGTAGACCTGGTAGGCAGACATAGGAAAGAAAAAAGGAATTTCCTTGGTAACATGGAGAGCATAGTTTTCTGGTCAGAGAAATCAGAGTTGTCAGAAGTTGGAGGCATGAACATGAGAATATATTGCCTTACAGGAATTTACAGAGAAGTATTTTAAAATTGGGTCTTATAAAAAGTAAAATAACAGCCTCTCCACCCCTTAAATTGTTGTCATTTTCTTAACCTTGCCTAGGAGAGGATCGTTTTGGTAGAGGTTGTTATTCAATATGATTGAATATGATTGGGTATTATTACTTGCTGATGGGACTTAATTTTCTCATGTTTAAGTGTGATCCATTATCTATGTCTAAAACATATTAAAATGACTTTAAAATGAGAAACAAGGGAACTCTGCTTATTTCAGTGCAAACATACTTATTGAACTAAACTGAAGGATGCTGGGATATTTTAATAATAAGGTTATACTCTCTGATGCTCAAACCCCAGGGTTGAAGGGTTAGATTAGTCTTTCTCAGTGATGTGGCTGATCAGCCTGTTGTGGTAACTGCAGGGTTTGTTATTTTTTTCTACCCTTATTCTGTTTTGCTTTTTTTCTCCTGTCTTCTCTCTCTTTTTTTCTTTCCTCCTTTCTACCTCAGAACTCGTCAACTTGCAATATCCCTGATAAAACTAATTTATAGTGCTGACCAAATTTTCTGGCTTCAGCCAGCTGTTCAGTTTTTTTTCTTATGGAAGGTCCCAAACTCTTCTCACTACTTGTGCTGAAGATAAATTAGCGACTTCTAAATAATGCAGTGAACCCTAATTCTCTTTGATTAGTAGCGAGTTAGATGATAGCGACCCATTGAAATTGGCCATCAGCATAAATAATGAGTGAATGAACTGATAAAATGCAAAGTCACCGGCCGTCATAAATCAAATGAAATCCACTTTCTCTGGAAGTCACTGAAATTAGAAGTCCATGCTCCTATTAATTATTTTGCCTTCTGAAGACGACAGTGTTATAAATCAGCCTTGAAAGGCCCTTCACTTAGAAAGCTGAAGGAGTGCGGCTGCCTGCAAATTGCTTTGTGTACGCACCTAATTGTTTCTTAAGTAATCCACCTTTGTAGCATGGCTTCAGGACGCCAAGCAGGCCCCTGGAGTTGAGGTCTGTGGGTGTTGCCTTAGGAAGGGCCTTGGGAAAGCCCTTGGGAAGGACGCAAATGGAGGGGCAATTATTCACCCCCTTTCTAGAAAGGGTATCCCTACCTCCTTTATTTTACTTCTAGACCCCATCAAGGACAGTGAAGTAGTTTTCCATGGCAGGATCCAGAAGGCTGGCGGGAGGCCCAGGGCCATTTCATTATCTTGTTTCACTTCAACTCCAGCCAGGCCTGAGAAGCCAGACTTCACTTGATTTCAGTGAAAACCAAGGTTTTAAAAATTGGCGGGGGGAGGGGAGGACAGTGATGGAAAACATTGACTTCTCAGGTTCATTTTAAGAGTTGTTGTAATATGCATATATTAGGTGTGAAAAGACATAATTTTTGCTCAAAGGTGGGTGGGAAATTATATTCATTTAGGAGCCTATTTTGCAGCACACATTTTGAAAAAAGCAATATTCTGCAGGAAAGAGGTTAATTGCATGGTAGGAAATGCTGTAAATAAGTTTCATTTTGGACCACTACTTGTCATTTCTGAAGTTCTGAAGTTGAGACTGCTGATAAAAAAAAATAGTTCTCCCCTGGGTGGGAGGAGGGTCTCAAAAATTTGGTCCAGCTTTGACGTGTGACCCTGGATCATTAGCAAATTTGGATGGAGCTCAGGGGAAATTCTCTGTTTCCCATGGAGTGTGTGTGATTTTTGTTGGCCTCTGTGGAGAGTAGATGGCAATTTTATGTGGGTGAATACAGACCTTGGTAGGAGGTAGTTCTTGGGACCTTAACGCGAGTGTCCACAAGTTGCCACTTTAGTGCAGGCTCCACAGATGAGGGTGAGGGGGTGGGGATAGAGTTTTAAAGTTCTTTTCAAAAACTTCTTATCATCTGCAGGCCTTCCAGATTCCCCTGGTGGCCAGTACAGTAGCTATAAACGCTAGCTGTGGAAAATTATCTCCTGGGTTATAAGAAACACATTCTTTTACTTCTTTGTGTTGTGATTATTTGGGTGTCCTGGATTGTTTTGAATTATCTATGCAAAAAGGTGTGTGTGTGTGTGTGTGTGTGTGTGTGTTCCCATAGAGCTGAAAGGACAATCTAACATGAATGTGGGTGGTGTACATTCTCCTGTGTGAGTGGGATCTGACGCTGGGGTTAGTTGCCACTAAATCATTGGTGAATCTGAATAACCCATCCTGAAAACTAAACTTAATGATGTATAATTGAGCATTCTGTCATCAAGTAGAAAGGAGCAATTACTCCCTGGGATATTGAATCCTGAATGCAAAGATGTTCTGGGTTGTGTCCTTGAAAGCAGCCAAGTCTGTAATTTCACAGCAATTCCATGGACCATTCCACACTGCTGGGGCGGGAAGATGTCCTAACCCCCCCTGGACACCTGCAGAGCTTCCTAATCCAGGTAACTAACTGGGCTTCTGGAGCTGAGGCTCCTTCCTCCCCATAACAGTCCAGTGCAGCTTGTTGTGGAAGATGGGTCATGGGGGGAAATGCTGTTCCTGGTCTTCCTTACCTGCTTCTGGAAATCCAGGAGGCACCTGCAAGCGTGAGTGTTCCAGAACAGAGCAAACCCCCTAAGGGGATATTTCCCCTGAAGCAGATATCCGGGATGTCTGGGTTGGTCCTGCTTTTGGTTCGGGTTTAGAGTTGTGGTTACATGCTGAGGGCATGCAATAAAGATTTGTTGATTGTTGGAAACACATAGGGGCAGGAGAGGAGTTCATCTGCGTTGACAGTTCTAGTGTTGGTTGGATTTCCTTCTGTTTCTGAGGTTTGTAGAGGATAAGCTAGGTCCTCACTATCTGCATGACCATGCCCTTCTGGAATGAAACATTTATCACTCATGGTTTATGGGTTTTAGAACACCCTTGATTTTCTTGGGTGGTGTTCCCTTGTGTGGCACATAAGCGGGGTGAG
The DNA here is from genome assembly GCA_004026665.1 of Murina feae. Lineage (NCBI taxonomy): Eukaryota > Metazoa > Chordata > Mammalia > Chiroptera > Vespertilionidae > Murina > Murina feae. Next base: position 74,435 of record PVJC01000551.1, read on the forward strand.
CATATGTCCTGCTTTCCCTGGGATAGTCTCAATTTATGCCCATTTTCCTGGTATAATTATTCATAACAATCCCCTTCTCTCTTTCCCTCTGAAAAGTATCGAATTTGAATGAGCACTCTATCTGTAAGACTTGAAAGAAATTTTTATACTTGTTACCCCAGTCCCATAGAAACATTGGTATATTGAGATCATTAAGGCTTTGGAAATATGCAGATTTTGAATTTATTCCCTAGCATGTGGCCTTGGGCAACTTAACCTTTCTGAGCCTTTGTTTCTTTATCTATTAACATGTAACAACGATGTTTGTGTGCCTGCTGTGGTGTTTGTGTCCACCCCAAAATTTATATGTTGAAACCTAACCCCCAAGGTGTAGTATTAAGATGCGGGGCCTCTGGGAGGTGATTAGAACATGGGAATGGAGCCCTTATGAGCGAGGCTCCAGAGAGCTCCCTAACTTTTCTGCCTTGTAAAGACACAGAGAGGAGTGTGTGACCTGGAAGAGGACCTGATCTCAGACTTCTAGCCTCCAGAACTGTGAGAAATAAATTTGTTTATAAGCCACGAGCCTACAGCATTTTGTTATAGCAGCCAAAACCCACTAAGACATTGACCAAGCTACACACCTTAGAGAGTAGTGGAGCCAGGATTTGCACCTGGGCCAACTGACACCACACACCTCACCCTCCACTGTTTGGTTCCCATCCTCCTCCATTAGAACCGCCATGTTTTTGTTGTTTAGTTTGTTTCTTTTTTATTTATTTTATAAATTTCAGAAAAGACTATAAGTGCTTTGGAGAATTTGGGAATGGGGAAGTCACTTTGCTGTGGCCTTTTATTTACTGAAAATTAAATTTTAATTATACAATATTCCCCATACTAAGTGCTAACTGATAAGTCTCAATCTTCAACCTAATTCACTCTCTTTGCCCAAGATAACCAAATGGAGAGTTTGCTACGCTTACTCATCCTTCTGTGAATTTATATGCTTCCACACACAGGCACCTATATACACCCCAGAGTTTATAGTACTGTATAAGATCAGCAGCTTGCTGTTTTCACTCAATGGTGTGTCTTGGATATCTTCCCATATTGTAATATGTTGATATACTTACCCTTTTTGACTTGTACACAATATTCCAGAGTACGGATATGCCAAAATTTATTTGGCCATTAAGTTTTCTGATGGGCATTTGTGCCTGGGCATTCCTCTTTGTCTCATCAGTAATGAATAGCCTGGGTATGGGCCTTTTTGTGTACATGTGCAAGTGTTTCTCCTGCATATATTTTAAGAAGTGGAATTGCTTAATCACAGTGTGTACATATTTTAAATTGTAATGGGTACCATAAAATTATCATCCACAATGATTTTATGAGTATTCACTCGTACTAGTGATGTGTGGAAAGTAATGTTTGACCCACTCTTTTGTCAGCCTTTGGTGTTAGCACACTTAGAAAATTATTGCAGTCTGTTGGGTATGACATGGTATACCTCACTGCCAATTAAAATTTTCATTTTCTTGCCAAGTTTGAGAATCATTTTATATATTTATTGTCTATGGTCTGGTCTTTTTTTTTTTTTTATTTTGAATTGCCTACATATATAATTTGCCTACTTTTCTCTTGGCTTGTGAGACTATTTCTTTAAATCTATATATTTCTTTCCATCTATATATCTAGCCTCACTCTCTCAAATACTGCAAATATTTTCTTCCCATCTGTTGCTATCTTTACATTTTATGAAGCTTTTAATTACATATAGTTTTTTTTAAATTTCGATGTCAAATGAATAAATCTATTCCTTTACCCTATTTGTGTATTGTTTAAATAGCCTTCCTGAATCATAGGCCATAAACATATTCTCCTGTATTTCTTCCAAAACTTGGATTGCTTTAACTTTATCTTTTAAGTGTTGATTCATTGGAGATATATATCTATATATCTATATTTTAAATTTTATTTATTTATTAATATATATGATGCTTTCACATTGATATCAAAATTAATATTTATGTTTTTCCAAATAGATAGCCAATTGAACCAAAACCATTTGTTCTTAGGCTATTTTCCTAACTCTCTTGAAATACTATTGTTATCACATAAAACTTTTTAAAAATATATATATTTTTTTTATTTCAGAGAGGAATGGAGAAAGAGAGATAGAAACATCAATGATGAGAGAGAATCATTGATTTGGCTGCCTCCTGCACGGCCCACACTGGAGATTGAGCCTGCAACCTAGGCACATGCCCTTGACCACAACAAACTTGGGATCCGTCAGTCTGCAGGCCAATGCTCTGTCCACCAAGCCAAACCACCTAGGGCATGTAAATTTTTTTAATTAGATAAACTGGACTCTCTGTTCTGTTTATTGATCTATTTGGTTTGCTTTTAGAAACGCTAAAAAGAAATAGTGACTAAACTGCCTGAGCAGTGTTTCGGTAACTTTGTGATCTCCAGAGGTCACCTCGTGACGCCTCATCATTATGCTGTTGGAGTCCGCCGTAATGTATTCTCTAAAGTCCAAGTAGTGTGTTAACTTCTCTGAAGTCCAAGCACTATGCTAGGTTCCCATGTTCTTGGGAAACTAGATTATTATGATGCTTCCAGCTTTTCTTTCAAAGCCCACTATTGCTAGTGTAGTTCATCACTGGCATAAGGGTAGTTCTCACAGGCTCTAAATGAGGCAAAAGGGCCAACATGATATTTGGCAGGGGAATGCCCACTGGAAGGTACGGGTTCTAATTTTAGTTCTGTTCTATGACCATGGATCACTTACCTTCCCTGTTACCTGCTGGGAGTAAGTTGGGTTGAGAAGACTTGGGGTCTTGCCACTGTTGACTATGGAGTTTTGAGCTAAGTGTTTAATTCTCTATCTCAGCTACTAATAGGAATATTACCATCTACCTCTATGAATGGTTTTAGGGAATCTTGATACAAACAATGTCAAAGGGGACAATTTGCTCACTATGCACCACTACTTGAACTAGCACTACATATTAATGTGTATGGGCTTTGTTTTTATGTTTGGCCCAATGAAGATAATAAATCTTTGTCTTACCTACCTCAGAGAGCTGTTCTGAGCATCAGATGGGATGTGCTTTGATAAAATTGAAAATGTCATACAAATTGTTTATTACTAGGGAATCTCAGCAGATGGACTAGAATTGGCAAATATTAACCAAACCCAAGGGGTTATTGCAGTAAGGTAGGGTCATGTTAATAGGATATCCTCAGGGGAACTTGTTGGAACAAGATTTATGGGGGCTCTAAGTCTTCACCCACTTGATTGAAGGGAAGGTAGAGTGTTGGTCCTTTAAGAAGGCGCAGGCAGCCTTTTATGTGTGAATAACAGGCAGAATGAGCACTGGGTGGAGTTCTTGTGCTAAAGAGAATCAAGAGGCAGAGTGCATGGGACTGACCGCATGTTTTCTTGTGTTATCCGTCGTCAGGTCCAGTTTTTGTTCTGTTTTAAAAATAGAAATTCAATCCTTATTTATTTATAAATTGCGGAGTGTGTCTTTCTTTCTTGCCCGACGTACCCCCACGTTCATGTTGAACACACATATCCCAAACTTAAGCAGCTATCAGAACACCAGGCTGTTGAATATTAAAGTGAAAGACTAGGTAAAGGGAAAAAACACTGACAGGACTTTTTATAATAACGCCACCAGCCTCCCCCCAGCCCCTGCCGGGGAACCAGTGCTCACTGTGGTGAACTGTTTCTTTGGTGGCCCCACATGAGCCACACTGCTCAGCATTCACACTTCTGTAGTTCCTGTCCTCAGTGACACCGGACGAGGCCAATGAGGTGTTCTCTGGTGTGGGATACAAGTAACTGCAATGCACGTTGGAGCTGGTCTTGGAACACTTGCTCTCGGAATCCGCCCACCAGGTAAAGACGCTCGAGTTAGCTATGTGGGGGAGGTCACAGCCCTGCGCCAGTGCCCAGGCTCTTGACATGTGCGTGAAGTCATCTTGGATGCTCTGCCACAACTCACAGCAAACACATGGAGGCTTCAAATGAGTTCAGCTGCAATGCCCAGCTGAGTCCTATCAGGGCACAGAATTAGGGGCAAATAAAATAGTTGCTGTTTAAATATACACTGTTTGTTATATACCAATAGATAACTGAAACGTAGGATTAAAACACATTCACAACTCCGTTGTGAGAATCAGCTGGTTTTTCACACCTGAGAAGTTAGTATTTTTGGACTTGGGTTCAGGATATTTTATCAGAAGACTCAACTTGCATTTACCCTCCTAATGCGGACCACCCCCAGGTGAGGGGTTGCATTTGGGGTATGCCCATTGCATTAAGGAAGAGGCATTTGTCCCTTTCCCGTTGACGCCAATTCTATCCCTACCAGGGCCCCTCCATCCAGAAGGGCCTGTGGGCATAGGCGACTGGGTAAGGATATTTGTTTTTGCAGCTGGCATCCACAGGGGGACCAGGAAGAATTTATATATCCATCATTTCAAGTCATTAGGCGGTATGTTGGTCAGTGCAGGAGACTCTCTTCTCATTAATTCAGGGGAGATTTACTTGTGTCACCCTCATTAGTATTTATGGGATTTATCCACATCAATCGCTAGTGCATTAACAGGGAAATAACTAAACCTCCCAGGGTTTGTTGGCGCTAATAAAATGAACTGAAAGTTCTAGAAATCACCATGATCAGAAGTATTTTAAACCAGGGCCTGTAATTGATCCTTTCAAAGTACCCTCAGGATGTTTTCCTGTACGCTCCCCTTCCAGCGGCATTTGCATATTAGCAAGGTATCTCAGACCTTCTGTGCAGATTTAGAACACAGCCCATTTCTTAACCACGAAAGGATACGGGAAACCCAGTGGAGTGTTGAAAATAGCATTGTTGAACCAGAGCATCTAGGTAAACCAAAGGTTAAATTTCTTATAAAATTTTTTGTTTGGTTGTAACATAAAAAAACAAAAACAAAAAGCACCCTGCATGTAAATATATTTTTTATGTATTCTGAACATAAAGATAGCTCTGTCCCACCATATTGATTTATTAGACTCTCTGACATTTTAGTTGTGGTCGTTATGTTATATTTATGAGATGAATGTTGGATTCCCTCATTATGTTATCCTCATTTATTTTACATACTTTTATGGCTGGTGGTGCATCGCTTTACAGTTAAAGCTTTATCGCAGCTGTTAGCATTGGGGGGAGGGGAAGGCAAGTCGTTATTGATCAGAATTTACATGTTTACTGTTGTAATCATGATTTATTTAATCTGTTTGCACATATAAATATAAGCCCACTCTCTGAAGCAATATATACACACACACACACATATACACATACGCATGTTGTATCTATATTTTTGGAGCTCTCATACCCTTTGGAGTAGGAGGAGTAGAAAATTTGGGGATGACTCAGTGCTCCATGGAGTAGCATTTTCCATATAATCTGGTGCTGCAGAGAATGCACTTGGAGCCAGACAGCCTGGGTTCAGATCCCAGCCATACTGCTTCCTGCTGTGTGGCCTGCATCAAGGTATTCACTCTATGCTTCCACTTCCTCACCTGTAAAATGAGGATGGTATTAGTACTTACATCCTAAGATTGACATGCGGATTAAAAGAATATCGGTAAAGTGCTTAGAATATGCTTGGCACAGATAAGTTGCTTATTTAACGTTTGTCGTTAGAACTGTAATGAGTAGGTGTAGGTAAGTATATTGAGGAGGCTCAGTTACTTTCAGGTGTAAACCTTCACTTTCAGTTTTCACTCAGCAGATATGCCCTAGACAAGAAAGGGAATGATTCATTGAGATCTTAATGTTAGTTCAGAAAAGTTGCTTTTCCCGTATATTTTCTTTCAGGTCTGCTATTAGCTAGCTTCTAAGGTTTAACTTCACTTTGCCTCAGTCTTCTCATCCATTGCTTGGGTTTAATGATGCCTGTCTAGAGCATGATGTACTAGTGACATGGGCACTGGAATAGAAGTCACAAGACATGTTACAATCCCAAGCCTCCTTACCTTGGCAAAAGACTCCCATGTTACAACAGGGTAATGTCTCTGCCAGTTTTGCAAGGTTGTGATGAGAATCAGGTGAGATGATGTTTGTGACATAACCTCAGACACTCTGAATAAAAAGCACTACGTAAATCATACAATAAACAGATGAAGTGTTGCAGAATTGTATACCTGAAACCTATATAATTATATTAACCAATGTCAACCCAACCAACACAATAAAAATAAATAAAATGCCACCTAACAAAATTGTTGCAAAGATGAGAGGCTATAATAGGTGTGAAAAGGCTCTGAAAAAAAAAATTCCGATGTGTCTTATGAGTATAGAGGACGCCACAGAGATTCAGCTCTCTCACTTCCTGCTGCTCCGGGTGTGAATCCAACTGTAAGAGACAGAGGTCCAGAAGAAGCCAGGTCCCCAGGGATTTTACCTCTTTATTCAACTTACGTTCTACTGTTTGGTTATGTCTTTTTTTTGGGGGGGAGGGGGAGTCTTGCCCTTCTTCCTGTGTGATTTTTGGGTTAAAGACCATGTATTTTATCTGTGTCATTTAATGTAAACCACACATTCTGCCTCAGTACCAGCAACTCAGCATTTGCATTTTACACTTTGCAATTTGGCAGTGATTCTTCTAAATAATTTACTTTTATTGTCTTGCTTCAGATTTTCAAAGACGAATCCATCTAGCAAGGCAGTTTATCCTTTCTATATGTTCATTTTTGTTTTGAGGCTCTTTACAGAACTAACAATTTTTAATCAAACTGCTAGACCACTAATCATAATTAGGTTTAGCATTATGAATTATGTACAACTCAGCATTACATCATAGCTCCCTATGATAGGTGAGTGAATTAGAGATTATCACAGGATTTCAAGAGCTTTTCAGGTTGATTTACGACATTTAAAGAAAATCTCCAATTTCCCCCTGTCACTTAAAACATTCTAGGAAAACCTGAGATTTCCCTCCCCCCTTCCTTTTACTCTCTCCCTGAAAATGCTGTTGCTTGTCAAATTTCTCCCTAAATCACTTAGCTTCTGTAGATTTTCTGTAGCTAAGTTTGTAGATTTTCAGTAGCTAAGTTTCAATCAAAATTGAATCTAAAAAAATATGCTGAGCAAAGTAAATCATGCATAAAAGATACTTACTATATGATTTCATTGATATGACACTCTGGAAGTAATCTGGGGTGAGAGGAATCAGAACAGTTGTTGCTTCTGGGGAACATGAAGAGTGTTGGTGGGACAGTGGAAATTAGAAAGCTAGATCTTGATTGAGGTGGTTATACATGGGTATGTGCATTTGTCAAAACTGATTAAATTATATAGTTAAGGGCTGTGCATTCTACTCTATGCAGATATCCTATATAATAAAAGCATAATATGCAAATTGACCATCCCTTTGGGACGCCTAAGCCACGCCCACCAGCCAATCAGAGCAACTGTATGCAAATTAGCCCAGCCAACATGGAGGCCGGCACTCAAGGAGCCGAGTAAACAGGCAGCGTCCGTTGCAGCAGCATTGAAACTGTTTGCAGGCCACCTGGGCTTCTCTCCTCTCCAGGGAACATATTCATATTTGCAACAATGTCTCTACTCAGGAGCTGAAGCAAATAGCAGGCTGGGCCTGACTTCTAAGGGAAACATTGTTTCATTATAGAAGCCAGAGCTGAAGCAGAGAGGAGGTTTCATTACTTGCCTAGGCCCCAGCTTAAAGGAACAGTGTATCAATTACAGAAGATAAACAAACCCCAGAAACCTGCTTCCAGCAAGCCTTGCTGGGACATTGGGTCAATGGGAGCTGTGGGCAACCCGAAAGCCTGAAAATGGCCCTCAAGCCCTCACCCAGGCTGGCCACACCTCAGTGGGGTGAGGGATCCCACTGGGGAGCTTGGCCAACCTGCAAACAGCCATCAGCCCCTCACCCAGGCTGGACAGGTACCCCAGTAGGGACCCAAAACTTAAAGGGACTGTGGGCAGCCTGAAAATGGCCCTCAGCCCATCACCCAGGCTGGCCACACCCCAATGGGGTGAGAATCCACACTGGGGGGCTTGGCCAGCCTGCAAACAGCCATCAGTTTCTCACCCAGGCTCACCAGGCACACCAGCAGGTGGATATCCCCAGAGGGGTCCCAGACTGTGAGAGGGCACGGGCCGGGCTGAGGGACCTCCCAAGTGCACAGATTTTTGTGCACCGGGCCCCTAGTCCTATATAATAAAGAGCTAATATGCAAGTGGTCATCATGCCCTCACATCGTAATGGCTCAGACACTCAACACTGGAGAGAAAGGAATGGGGAATAGCCAGGCACAAATGAACTTGTGAGAGGAATGGGGACCAGCCAGGCTGCGGCCCTGGAGAGGGACAAGCCATACGCTCCACAATCCCAGGCACCAGTGCCGAAGGCCCAATTCAGGAGAGGGCCAAGCCACATGCCCCACAGTTTCACGGTCCCAGGCACCAGTGGCTGCGTCTGTGCCTGTGGCCCGGAGAGGAACAGGCTGCCCGCTCTGCAGTCCTGGGTGCCAGTGGCTGTGTCTGTGCCCCAGTCTGGGAGAGGGACAAGCCACATGCCCCAGGGTCCCTGAGGTCCTGGGCACCAGCAGCTACATCTGCGTTGCTGGTGCCCAGAGAGGGACAAGCTGCTTGCCCATGGTCCACTGTGGCAGTGGCCAGCCTGGGCAAAGCTAGTCCATCCCCTGGGTGTCTGTGGCCAGCCAAAGGGAGGGAAGCCCAGGTCCTTGGGTGCCTCTGACCAGCCCGAGGAGGCAAAACTGGGTCAAGGTATGGCATGAGGCAGAGTCCATTAGGGGCGATCAGGCTAGCAAGGGAGCAGTTAGGGGCGATCAGGCTGATAGGGAGGCAGTTAGAGGTGATCAGGCAGGCAGACAGAGGTGGTTAGGAGCCAGCAGTCCAGAATTATGAGGGGCAGTTGGACATCCCCCAAGGGGACCCGGATTGGAGAGGGTGCAGGCTGGGATGAGTAACCCCTCCCGTGCACGAATTTTGTGCATTGGGCCTCTACTACCTAATAAAAATATGAAAAAATTAATTATTACCTGTTCTGCATATGTGTCATTTTTTAAAATTTTGTTTTATTGCTTAAAGTATTACAGAGAGTATTACATAAGTCTTTATTTTTTTCCCCTTGACCTTCCCCGGGCCTCCCCTATCCCCAGTGTCTTGTGTCAATTTAGATGCATCTTTAATAATGACTGAAATCAGTGGAAACTTTGAGGCAGTAGGATGCCTTTCCTTATAGCTCTTTATGGATTAAAGGAAAAGGTGTCATATCACAATAGCAGTTCCTCTGAGTCATTGGATATTAGGAAAAAATTTGTTAGTGCTGTTAGCCAAGGATATTCAAGTGGGTACCTGCTGCCTGGGATAGCTTTTATAGGAAGCTATTACTCATTCTAAAAATGGTCCCTTCTTCTGCTGTTTGACTTATATGGAGGAATAATTTCTTGGCTAATTTTTTTTTTTGGTGCATACTTCTGAAATACCTATCCACTTTTTCTAATGAATCATTATCATGTACTACCATCAAAGGTTATTCACTGAAAGCTCAAGAAAAAAAAAAGCAATGAAAACTAATTTTGATTGTTAATGGAAATGTATTTTTAGTCTTAAAGAGCTTCCCTCAGCAATAATTATAGTTATGCCTCTTGGGTGTTTTGGGACTTTTAAATTTACATCTAGCAGCTCTTTTTCATTTAGCAGTTAATCTTTTAACAGAGCTCTGCAAATTTGTTCTTTAGTCTCCTGTTAGGAAAGGACTGACAGCTTTTATTTCTTCCCCTTCCGTTTCCCTCTCTTCATTGTGCTTGCCAGTGCCCAGGCTGTGCTCATTTTTGTGTCATTCTGTGTCCTGGTGGGACTATAGGGGTGCGGGCATCCAAGGGCCAGCAAAAAAGTGAGACAGAGACCTTGCTTTCCTGCAGCCAGTGGGCATCCATGGCACAGCTGGCTGCCCCTGCCCCTGGCAGGACAGAATTTGTGGCACAGCAAGTGAGCTAGTAAAAATGTGTTTGCGGGAAGTGTGGGCAAAGTTCAACATTGTGGCCCAAGAATCGGGAAACCCAGTCAGCCTGTAAAAAGCCTGGCTTATCGCTGCCTGCCCCTGTTCAGACACCGGAGTGTATGTAGGCGTGCAGGGAGATTTAAAACAACATGATGAAAGCTTTCGTAGCAACTAAGGTTGCTTGCTGGTTTTGCCGAGTCTTTGCCGATATCAGAAAGAGGCAGGGACAGCTTGAAGGACATGGGAAGAAAAAAGCGTTTTGGAAAGATGTTTTCTCAGGTTCTGCCCTCTGATTCAAAACCCAAGTGGTGGCAATTCATTTGATTAGAGAAAGCTCAAGCCGCTCCTGAGAATCCTGCTTCTGGTGGAAACTGACCTCCCTCTTGAAGCCACAGGGCAGCCAGCCATTTGAGTATTTGCAAAGCAGCACTAAACATTAAGGAACGGTTAAAATTAATCCTGTGTACTGCAGCTCCTGAGAAAGGAAGCCAGCCCCACATGTCAATAAATCTAGATCTGTTTGAAGCTAACGTCAGTAAATCTTCCTCTTGACTGTTTGCTGGTGGTGTCAGGAGCTGCGCTGGAAGATGAATTTGAGGGGAGGATGAAAAAGGAACCATATTAAACTGCAGCTCTGATAAGTTTAGTTAAGAGGCAGGAGATGTGTCCTTGCCATGACATTCAGCCGCTGATATTTGTTTCCCTTTAAATAATATGCTGTACATCTGTGAGAATGATGGTTTAGGCTGGTGACATTGCTTCTCCACCAAGGTTACTGCCTGCTGGACAGGCAGTCTCTCTCTTTCCTTTCTGTATCCCACAGCCTGTCAATAAATATCCACTTGTCTGAGAGGTGAGACACAGATTTTAGAGTTGACACCAGAGCATCTTCATTTCTAGAAGCAACGAGGTTCAACCCCTGTGAGCACGCAGGGAAGGGTGGGGTAGGAGGGCAAGGGAAATTAAAGGGCCTGTCAGATGCAGTTTTAGTCATAAAACTGTCCCAGGAACCCCAACAGTACCCAATGGGGTGGTACCAGCACTTTGAGGATTTCTCTCTCAAAATCCTGTGTTCACAAGCAAGAGATATAAAATCTTGGAACTCAGGAGTTTGGGCTCTGTTTTCTCCTGCAACAACCCTCTCTAGTGAATTGTTTTATTCCCATTATAATTCCAGATCTATGACTTATGATTGCAGTCAACAAACTTCTTCTGTCAGGGCCAGGTGGTAAAAATTTTTGGCTTTGTAGGCCATACAGTCTCTGTATAACTACTCACCTCAGTGGTTGCAGCATAAAATGCTGCCATAGATCGTTCACAAATAATGGGTGTGTCGGTGTTGTGGACACTGACACTGGAATTTCATATAATTTCCCATGCCATGAAAGATGATGATTCTGCTTTGGATTTCCCCCAACCATTGAATAATATAAAAGCCATGCTTAGTTTTCAGGCTATACAGAAACAGATGGTGGGCTGGATTTGACCCAGGGACTGTGGTTTGCTCACCTCTGACATATGGTATTGCTCTGTCTCGTTCCTTTCTCTTGTTTGTGAAAAGATGGTAGCTGGCCATTTTGGAAGGAGGGTGTTGCCAACCTAAAGACGAGGTCCGCGCCCATATTCAACCTAGAGACATAGTAGAAATAGACTTGCTAAAACAAGTCTGGGCTCTGAGGCGGCCTACCCAGGTTCCCACACCAACCTTCTCCTGACACTTGCACCACAAAGACTCAGGTTGGTCCCTTAATCTCTCCGAGCCCCATTTTCCTTTTCCTTTTCATGCATTGGGGCTAAGTATATGTTCCTTGCCTATGTGACATTGACTGTTCTGTAGAACAAAGAGTTAAGAGAAATGAGAGTTCTTTATAAACAATACATTATTATATCAATGAAAGGCTTTGAGGTTATTATCACTATTTTACCAGTTTGGGCTCTTCTTGTTAACTATGATTGTTGTTACTAATGGATTGTATCTCCTGTATTTCACCTGTGAAAACAGAACCAGAATTTGGTTGTACAAAGAAGAAAACAAATCATCTCCTTGTCCCTCTTTCATAGACTCTGATATGGGCTCTCTATTCCTGAGCCTCTTCTTTGGCTCTTTCTCCCCATGCATTCTGGTGCTCAGCCTACAGGAAAGGATCTAGTGCAGTTTGTAAGTCCCACTGCTCAGAAAGACCCACCCTCCTCTGTCTACCCAATCCTTGCTAACCTCCAAGGCCCACCTGAAGTGTCTGTCACCTCATCCAGAAGGTCCTCATCCGGGTCCTCAACCCACACAGCATTGTCCTGTGTAAATGGCTTGACCCTACTCCAGGACCACACCTCTGGAAAGGTGTCCCATTCTCCAAAATGTATACATGGTTTAGGAAAAAGGCTAAGAGCCAAGGATGGAAGTTGCAGGTCAGCCAAGAAGATGCTTTTTGACAAGGAGTGTCCTACTGAAATAATTTACTACTGCCCACTGGGAGAAAGATGCAGATATGTGATAAGAGAATGGTCTAGAGAAGATATTCTGGTAAGTGACATCATAGAACTTTTCTCTTTTTAGCTATAATATTCCATCTGTGTAGCCCGTTACACCTTTAAAGCATTTCAATGTCTACTAGCTCTTCAGATTCTTGTTATAAACTTTTGAGGCTCATGGAACAAAATTGTAATTCCCATTTGACCCCAAGGAGGCTGAGGCCCAGAGAGGTTAATTTACCTGTCCTGGTGTCATGTGGATAGTCAATAATGAAGTTGCTCTGGTTACCTACCATATGTCACCTACTCTAAAGCCCAAGTGGCTATAACCCTGTGTCATGGACTCTTGCTATATTTGATACTAAAGTTCTTGAGGTAAGAACACATTTATATATGGATATATTGAACCAACTGTCTTTGAGTATGTCAGCTTGTCTTATCTTTGCTTCCCAGAATGCATTTGTGAAGCAGGTTTTTGAGCAAGAGAGCCCCTTATCACATATTTTCAGTTTCTTCTATTCTGGTCATACCTAACATTATGTAAATCATATATATATATATATATATATATATATATAGAGAGAGAGAGAGAGAGAGAGAGAGAGAGAGAGAGAGAGAGAGTTTGCTTATTTATTCAGTCTGCAATGGGAAGACTGGTGCATTACTGATTCCCAGGCTGCACTCTTCAGCATAAACACCTTTGGTAGCTCCTCATTACTCACCTAATGAAGTGTGAACTTTTTGAGTTGGCACTTCAGGTCCTCCATAATATGCTTCCAGCCTGACTTTCTGCCTAACCTTCATCTCAGAGGAAGCACCTGCCTCTCCTTCACCCAGCTCACTCTGCCATCCTGTCTCCTTCTTTCTCATTGCCCAGCACTTTGATCTACCAGTTTCTCCTACTTTCTCATGTATCTTCAATTTTCCTTTTCCAAAGATTATTTCCTATTAACCTATCATGATGCATGTGTTTTCCCTACTCTTAAAACAAATTCTCCTCATGGACACAGACAATAGTATGGTGGTTACCATAGGGGAAGGGTGTGGGGGACCATAAAGGGTAAAGGGAGCCATATATGTGGTGATGAAAGATTTGACTTTGGGTGGTGGTCATAAAATGTGATATACAGATGATGTAACATATAATTGTACACTTGACACCTATATAATTTTATTAACCAATGCCACCCCAATAAATTTAATTAAAAATAAAAACAAATTCTTGATCCTAACTATCTGTCATACTACTGTATTTTCCTCTGTTTATTCTTTATTGAAAGTGTCTACCAACATATCCAACATAGGCCTCCAGGTGATAACTAGACTCTGATGTCCTAAGGTAGGGCAAACTGTCGCTTGAAAGGCAAATCTGGCCCACCATCTGTTTCTGTAAGCCTTGGTGAGCTAGAATGCTTATTACATTTTCATTAAAGTTGAAAAGTTAAAAAACACACAGAATTTTGACACATGACAAATACATAACATCTAAATGTCAATGTCCACAAATAAAGTTTTATTGGCACACAGACACACCCATCATTTTGGTATTGTTTATGGCTGCTTTGGAGCTACAATAGGAGAGTAGAGAAGTTGTGAGAGACCATATGGCTCTTTATAGAAAAAGTTTGCTGACCCATGTCCTAAGGCATTGATTGTTACTTCTGTGCATTTAGAAATGTGCTAATTACTTAATCTTGGGAGAATTGAGAAAACAGTCATGGAGATCACATTCAGGGATTTGGATGATGAATTACCACTGAAAAAGACTGGCTCTTCTTTATTCCTTAGAACTTTGTCAACCAGATCCTGGAACTGGCCTTCTCTCTATTGAAATGTGTTCCTTGAAGGTCTCCACTGACTTCTCAGTCACCACCTCCAGTGGACACTTCTAGACCTTTGTTATTCTGTCCTTTATGCACCATTTCAGCCTCTCATTCCTAACATGTTTTGTTTTTTACTGTAATTTTCCTTTCTGTCCTCATTATCTCTTTCCTTCCATTTAGTAGATGTAAATGTTTCTTTAGTTTCTAACCCGTACTCTCTTTTCCTCTTTATTTTATAGTCCTCTGAACAAAACTATAAATTCAGCTACAACTATGCTGACAGTTTCCAGTTCACTCGCTCTAAAACTTTGTGTTTCCATCTTTCTCCTTGGCATCATCTTCTCTTAGCTTGTCTCTCATGTTTGCTTATCGTGATTCTGGTTTGTTCTCAGGCATGAAGGGTTATAACCTCAGTTATCTGTAATAGATCTCTTTAGCTCCAAACAGTTCATTAGTTGTTTAATCCTTGATGATCATTTCTACATCAACCCCCTTCTCACTAATTCCACCATCTTCATTCAGCTCCCCATTATCTTTCTCTTTCCCAAGTTAGAGAATGAGTGTTTTTCCTGGCTACTTCCCTTCCACCCTCCACTGCCTACAGGCTGCTGCCTGCCTCCAGCAGACCTTTGCTGGGTCCTTTTCTGAGTCTGCCTTTGGTTTAGTCACAGTTATGATGCACAGTTCCAGGTGAGCTCAGACTCCTGCTGACAGTGTCTCACCTCAGGTTACTCCATGATTCTTTCTGCTTTTGCCCCAGGACCTTCCCAAGAGTGGTATGAGACTAGGTATAGGCTAAACTCAGTCCGGAAGTGCAAGGGGCCAGGGCTTCTTGCAGAGGCAACCTTTAGTTGATGAGGACTGAAGCTGATGGAAAACTGTCCGGCCTCCTATCCTTCAGACAGACAATTCTGGGAGGACGCCTGTATGCTTCTAAGGCATATTGGAGAAGGAATCATCTCAGGTTCTGCTTTCAGAGGGTTCAAACTAAGACACAGGCCAGTCTCCTAAAACTGCTAAAATGCAAATTCCTTGAGGGAAGTAATCCTGCTTATTTTTCTTTATATTCCCCCATAGTCTGATGGGAACATGTATAATCACCAAATATTAGTTGCATGAGAAATGTTCACCCTACTTTCCTAGGCCTCCAGCTCATTTTGGTTTGTTTTGTTCTCTCTTTTCCAAACAAGCCCCATGGCTCCCTGTTTCCATGAACTGAGGCTGTTTATTCCTCTGTTGCTCCTCATGCACGCTTCTCACAGTGTTCACCTAATGCAAATTCCGTTCATCACTCAAAACTCAGTATCATCTTTCTCATAAGATCTTTTCAACCTGCTCCTCCACCCTCTCCCTCTACTTCCTGTATGTTATAGATATGGATTATTCAGCTTTTAGCAGAACAATTGTGTTTGGCTTTGATTTTCTTTCTTTTGGGAGACGATAAGCACCTTTAGGACAAGACTGGTTCCTTCCTCATTGTATCTAGTAACTGACTTGGTGTCCTGTAATCAATAAATATCTTTTGGAATGAATTAAGTTGAATAGGTGAAATCATTCCATCAGGCCTTTTCATTCACAGCATCTTAACTGGTGTCCCCTGACCTATCCTCATGTGAGTTTCCTTGAGTTTCATTTTAGTAATGGAAGAAATACCAAGCAGAAGGAAAGATATATATCTAGAGCCAGTCAGCATGATCTACTATGTCTGAACATGAATATTGGAATATAACTTATAAGAATGCCATTTCAATTATTTGTAAAATATTTAAATAGTATAATCCAATTTACATTCTATCATTTCCAATAGCTGTAAAATTTACTTTACACCAAAGTTAGCTCAATCACTTTAATTCAGTCTGGAAAAACAGTACAAATGAAAGCTTAATTTGTATTTAATCTCTCCTTTTGTTTCTACATTATTGCCTTCAAATCATTCCTTTTAGTGATTGAGATTTAAACCAGAGAGAGGAAAAAGGCTTGATAAAATATTTGAGAAGAATATAACCCATAATGAAAAGTTGGGCGTAAATGTTTTAAAATTTCAACTGGCTTTGTTCTTTGTGGTTCCGATGCACAGTAATGTATTTGTTATAAACCTGTGATATGAGATATGTGAGTTACTTTGTCAGAATCATAGGATTGTGACTCTCAGGCACTTAAAACCAGGTGATTCGTTTGGAGCAGGTTACCTTTATGCCCTGTATATGAAGATTGGCAGGGAATACAAATGTGAGTAATTATTATTTAGTGTGTTGATCATGCTCAGACATTTCTAAGTGGCTTTATGATCATTTTGGTGAGTTTTTCTCTCTGAGCTCTGGCAGTCTTCCAGCTGATGTCATTAGCAGAGAGTTCTGGCAAGGAGAGGTGGCAGAATAGTGACTAACCATGACTTCCCTGCCCCCATATAGCATCAGATCTGATGTGGGGGTTGGGGGATGGGAGAGAGAGGTACTGGGATTGGGTAGAATGACCACGTGGCATGCTAGAGCTCAGAACAAAACAACCCTGTCTTGTTTCTTCCTATGCAGGTTGGTGGGGTTTATAGAGCTGTTTAAAGAGAATCATACCTGTGGTCACCTGGCTCTCTCCCTCCTCTGCTTACTCATCCTGTCCCTCCCACCCCCAATAAGCCTTCTTGAGATTGAGAGGTGCTCCGATGAAGAGACCCACATGCCCTGGGATAATGAGTGAGTGAATGATTATGGGAGGAAAGGCAGGGTCCCAGCTCATTCTTAGAGTCAAGAAGAATTAGAGGACACAATTGAATGTTACACTTTAGAGCGAAGATTTCAGAAGGATGGATGTGATCTCATGGGTTTGGACTCTGAAAGGCGAAAAGCTGAAGGCTTTTTCACAGTGCCATCACAAACATTCTCAGAACAGAGGAAAAGGGAAAGGTATCTGGATACCTGCATGACTACATGGGGCAAGATTTTAAAATGGGGCTGAATGGTCAAGGGAATGATGAGTCAGGTTGGCAAAGCACATTCCTCTGTGATGTCTTTGCTTCCATGTGGTGGATGCTTTCCTGGAGTCGTGGCATGAGGAACAACCTCCTAGGTACTTAGCACTTTCCAAACCTCGGCCGAGGGAGTTATTTTTCTCACACTTCCCTTTTTGGCCATGGCTTCTTGCCTGGAGACACACCCGCTGTTCCCCCAGGTGACTACAGGGATAACCTCACTATTCAGGTGAGCTCTCCATCAGCAGCCCACACAGGTGTAACCTTATAGTCAGCACTTTACAATATCCTAATGCGATGGCAGCAGCGGATTCATGACTTGAGTCATGCAAGATGGCAGGGTGGCCTTTTCTCACAAGAGTTGGCAAGTCCGGCATGTAGGACCACAGGGGTGAGGCACCAGGAAAAGGGACACAACTCCTGAATACTCACTTCTGCAGAGTTTTACTCCCGTTAACCCTGATTGCAGGCTCCTTTACCCTTGGAGACTCCCTCTTCCTTCCTGTGGGTTTCTGCCACACAATGATGGCAGTCTCACTTTAATTGTCAGCCACTTCCAGCCCCAGGACAAGCATCAACAGTCTGGCATTCATGGTGGGCATTACTGCCTCAGGTTCTAAATAACATGGTTGTGCTGATGGAAATGCCTGAGAAGTCCCTACAGATGTCACTGCTTGTTGTTGTGCATGCAGCTGGGTAAGGCAGAATATGGAGTCTGGGGGAGGAGATGGGAGGAGGCGGAGGAGATGCCGGGCCTCATGCCCCTCTGTTGGTCAATTTCACACCAGGGCAGGGGGTTTGGCTGCCTTGAGGTGGTTCTGAGAAATCAATGGAATTGGGACTTCATTGGGGAGGGGTTTTATTTATCTTTTCCCTGTTTGGTGATTCTCAACTCCGAATGTGCTTTTCTGTAGGCATATGCCATGTTGATTTACTTTTTCCATTTCTTGGAATGATGCAAAATGTCTGGGCTATGAAGAATACAGAGCGGTAGTCTCCATATTTCCCTTATGGAGCATCAGAAAGTTACTTGAACAAACAACTCGTTTGCTGTTTATCCTCATAAGTTCCTGTTTTGATTAGCTGCTTCTACACATGTGATTCTTATGAGAAATATAACATTTCTGTAAAGCTAGAAATGTTCCCTTAGATTTATGCAGGAGGTACAATACGTACGCCAATTAAATTTAAAAATATATTGCTGTTTGTCATCCTGTTTCCTTTGTTTGCATGTCAGTGTCCAATAAATAGTATGCATTCCTTCTAGTCATTGCTGAAACCCAATGCATGGAAACAGTGTTTATTCCAGCAACTATTACAAATCCAGGCCTATGGATTAATGTCAGCTTCTGAATGTAGAGTGCTTTAGTTAATTCCACCCAAGGACAGATGATATCATCTGGGAAGAAGGAATATATTAGAAACTGTCAGCCAGAAGGTAGTAAAAGGAGGTGATATGTTATAAGGAGTATTAAAAGGTCATTCAAAGAAGAGATATTGCTAATAACTCAATTAAAATTTTCACACTGACATTTTACAAATTTCTGTGTAAGCCCTAAAACATTTTCAAAGCTAGCTAAATTCATACCCTGGATTGGAAAAACAGGGGTCAGACAGGATTCACACAATTCCTTTGTGAGATGAACAAATTGGGAAAAATCTCCTTTTCCAGGAAGGCTGACCAGCTTATTCAACGAGGCTCCTTGGCGATCTAGATGAGAGAGAGAGGGATTTTGCAAGTGCCTCGTTTTACTGGGGATTTTCCTCTTTCTTCTGCTAGGCTTTAGGGCAGCGCAACCAACTCATCTTGGCCATTGACTCTCAGGAAACCAATGTTTGCCAGCCTGGTGCTTCCTTATAGTTATTTTCTGTATTTTGGTGCCTGGAAAAACGAAAGAATCCATGTTCTTTCTTGGAGCCAGGTGCTACAATTAAGAGGACAAAGGCTGGCTGCTGTTGCTTGTGCCTGCCCTTGGAGTAGACGTGCTCTTGGACCTGTGATGAGACATGGCTGCTATGGCTGGACAGTCAGGCTGCTAGGACAGAAAATAGGGGAGTGACAGGGTTATGAAAGGCTATCTGGCCCATCTGCCTACTGTCCTGTTTGGAAGGATGTTACCTTCTGAAGATGTTCTCATCTGTAACCCACCTGGCTTTTCTTGGTAGCTCTTTCTAATGAAACACTGTTAGGGTCACTCAGTTCTACTTCCCACCTAATGAATGTGAACATAGTTATTTCCATATTTTTTCCACAGTCATGGGGAAGTGATCAGTAGGTGTGAATGTATGTATTCAATGATTGCTTTAGCTGCCTACTGTATGCTTGGTGCTAGGGATTTGGTCTTGAGGAAACATAAAGAGCTGCTGTCCACACGGAGCTTACGCTCTTGTGGAGAGTCATTAAGAATCACACGTACTGTCACTGACACAAACAGATGTTGCATCAAGCTGTGGCTGGGGAAGGAAACAGCCATGCTGCTAAGATGACACCAGATTTCACTAGGGGGCTTCGGAAAAGTTTCCCTGATGAAGTGATGTCTCCCCTGGGAGCTGAAGGAGGACGAGTTCATTGGGAAAGAGGAGGAGAGAGAAGAGCATTGCGGGCAGAGGGGACATCAAGTAAAGATTCTTGACTAGACAGAGCTCGGCGATTGTGAGGTACTGAGACGAGGCCGGCTGTCAGGGAGAGAATGGCAGCAACAGAGTTGAGCCTGGGGAGGTGGTAGGATCAGCTCATGAGAGGCCTTACAGGCAGTGGTAAGTTTTACTTTTTAAAATATTCAATAATTTTAAAGACTACATTCAAGCCAAGCCAAATCAAAACCTCCTCTTCTCACAGTGATAAAATCCCAGTTCCTTTTACTTTAACTCTGAGGACCTGTGCTGAAACTTGCAGCTTTTTGGGGGGGGGTGAGGGTGGGGAAGTTGTGTGAGAGTCCTTCTTCAAAAGTGATCGACATATAACTGAGAAGAGCAGCTATAGAGCTCCTAAAAAGTTGCCACGGGCTTGTCAAGTTGGGGTGTCTTTGAGGCAGAAACTGCTGCCAGCTTGTCACACCCACAGAGAGATGTGTGACTCTTCTATGTATTGTGTACACAGGGGGCACTTAATAAAGACTCACGATGGATCAGAGGTGGCACCCAGCTCTCAGGAACGCAAACCCCAGTGTTATGTCTTTCAGTCGTCTGAACGTGGTTCATAAGGAGGGCCCTGGGAGAGGGATGGGCATGGCTGCATCTGCTTCCCCGTCGCGTGTGTTTGCTTGGGTGCCTGATGCCAGGTCCACGATGGCACATTTGTCTTGTTAAGTGTAAGCCAGCTTCTCTCTCTCTTCTGGGGCCTCCTGACGATGGCTGTGGAGGACAGGACACACCGTGAAAGCCCAGTTTTAATATGGTCTGTAAGGGGAGGCAGTGGCTGCTGGGGAACGCTCAAATGAAGACAAATGCATTGTTAAGCTTTTATGGACCAAGGCTGCGCTTTCATTAAGCATAATTTACATAACATAACTAATGCTCAAGGCCAAACAGTCCTTGTGGCCCGATGACAGCCCCTGACAAGCCATGGATGCCAGGCCTGGTGTGGATTTCCCAGGTCAGGAGGCATCCGCCCGCCTTCCCCTTGCTGGCTCAGTGGGCTGGTTGCTCCGAGCTCTCTCTGACCTCGCAAGCCATATGCTGATGGCATCAAAGCCTCACATCCTTCTTCACAGCAAATCTCCTGGCAGAGATCGGTTGCCAGGTTCCTTCCTCTCTCTCCCTTAGGGGTTGGCTTCCTGGTGCGAAGCCCTCTAAAACCCTAGCTGGGAACTTTCTGGGGCGCAAGTTGGCCCTGAGTTAAGATGTTTGAGTGTGAAGAGTAGGCACTAATTAGAGCTGTCCAACTAGTCAGCAGCACACCTCGGAGGTGAGAATGTCTCTGGTGTCCTTGGTGTGCTCAGCAGTGGCCTTTGTCTGCAGCCATCTTCCTTACATGTTAATACCAGCATAGACACTTTGAGGTCGGCTTCTCCACCTTGTACAGCAAAGCAACGATCATTTCCTCTCCCTGCAGGGGTGAATGGTCAATATCACATGATGGATTTTTGCCGGTAATCAGAACTTTCTGCCCGTTGGTCTTCGGGACATACTTTTGTCTTGACATTTACAAGGTACGTGTCAGGCTGAGCCGGGGGAACGGAGTGAGAGAACGAGAGGATGTGAGTGAAGAGAGGACCATTATGTTCAGTTTAATGATGACGATTTTCCTACATTTACAACTTCCAGGAGTAAGAGACAATAGATATGTGTCTTCTGCTTGCATGCACACTGAAGGAGATGACACAAGGAGATTCTGTTAGTGGGAATGGTGATGTATTACCTTAATGATTTCATTGCTTGCCAAATAAAAGAAAAATTCTCACTGTGCCCCAGAGCGGTGTCCTCATCAAGCTATTCATTGTGAGGCATCTGTTGTTAAATTGGAGGCATAGGGAGGAATTCTGACCTTCCATGAGCTGCTTTCAGCTTTTTATTTTTTCTTGGGCTACCTTGAGAGTCTGGCTCTTCTCAGTTTATAGGACATGCATAAGTATCTGTGTATTTGCTATTGAAGCTCATTAATGGATATAAAGAGCTCTTAGGTTTGGGCAGGTGGGTGTTGAATTAATGGAACATTTCAGAGTTCACTGGAGCTCTCTCCATTATTGTAACTGGAAGGGCAGGTGACTATTGTGTGGGGGTTTGTCTGTGTATGTATGTGTGTTGTTGTATGAATTATGGGTAATTTGAATAAATCCCCAGTATTATGCATGGGAGGTTTAAGCTTGAGGTGGGATCCTGTGATCTAGGTAGGATCCAATATTTAAATATAAAAACAATAGCAAAATATGTGTTTATTTATGAATGAAGTTCTATAACAATATTTGCTGACTACTATTGGTTATAGTTCAGTGCTAAAATGAGAATAAAACTTCACATAAAAGTATGTATTAATAAAAAATGATGCATTAGAATATATTGATTCAAGCACAATGTTAGAAATTTATTTATCAGAGAAAATGAGATCTTCATAACTATGAATTTTAATAGGGGGTAGTGCTGGAGGTCTGAGCAGAAGAATTCATCTCCCTCCAACTGTCATCCCCAGCAGGTTCCACTGTTGTCTAACTCAGGTGTTGGCAAGCTGTGACCCGTAGGCCAAATCCTACAGCTTCCTGTTTTTGTAAATAAAATTTTATTTGTCCATTCATTTACTATCATCTATGACTCATGTTATGACTTCAGCTTTGAGTTGTCTGGACATATGATTTATGGTCTGCAAAGTGTAAAACACTTACTACATGGTTCTTTACAGGATAAGTTTGCAAGCCTCTGTTCTAGATGCATATCTGTTTTATGACATTGATTCTACTACCATCAGGCAAGGGGGGTCTTTAGTTGGAATCTACTAAGTTATGCTAAGGAAGGAAGGACATGGGTTTTAATCATCTTGTTCAGAAGTCTGTCTTAAAATCCAGTCACCAGCTGCTCATTTGTCGTGTCCATATGACCTTCTGGTGATCCTGGGAGAATGAAATTAACCACTCTGGAATAAACATTCAATCTTTTTATTTTTTTCACTTTCTTGGGAGAGTAATAAATATAGTCAATGACTCTGGATTCTATTACTATGTAAGAGCTCTTTAAAAACATCTCACCATCTGCTTAATGGCCGGTAATATGTGTGTAATGGTCACTCTCGCTAAGACACTTTAGTTCACTGTTGTATAATAGTCATCCGGCAGCCAAAAGGCTCCTGAAGTGAGATGATCCAAGGCCAGTCCCACCCTCTGTGGTGGCAGAGGCTTGGGGACAGTTCTGTAGAGAAAAACAGCCTTTCTAAGAGTTTCATGTGAAACAGTCTCCTGTTTGAGGAAGCCCTGGTCATCCAGTGAGTGCCCAGCCTCCAGGTAGCCTAGACCAATAAGACTTAGGACTTAGACTTTTTGGCATTCACATCTTCAGCTCCAGTTGCATGTGGAGGTTAGCTCAGTTCATATCTGTCCTTCCATTTCAGATGACATACACTGCACTGTTGTCACTAAGAATACTACATTCCTGGTCTGGGCCCAGCAGCTGGGGGCAGCTTGGCAAATCATGAGTTTCCTAGCATAAAAAAGACTAAATTGCAGACAAAACAAACCATTAGCTGAGTAAATACTGTATTTCTGCTTGGCTTCTGTTAGAATAAGGAGATTAGCACGAGTGTTTACTGTTCATAATTATTAGTAGGAGGCAAATAGTAGGCTCAGGCTGACTGGAGATTGTTTCATTAAATCCAATTAACACCCACTTGTTTATTCTTAATTACTTCTGCTTGATGACAAAGGAGTGTAGATGTCATACTTCACATGTACAAATAACAGCTGGGTCATCAATATACGCACACGTGTGATGTCCTTTCCAGTTAATTTGGGGCTGGCTGTTTAATATGGTCTCAGTAGAAGGAGGGAAGTGAAAGTCTGCTTGTCAAGATTTTGGTAAATAATAAGGGGAAAGAAGACAAGATTCCGAAAAATAGATATTAGGGTAAAATGGTGTGTGTTTTTCTGTAGCAATCTGGCTTGGAGGTGTGTTCTTTGAAGTTGCCTCACTACTCATTTCTTTGAGAACTTCTTTTCACCTCTCCATTTTCACTGTGGCACAGAAAGTTAGGCTGTAGCATAAAGATCAATTATGAATTGTAGTGTCTGAATGCAAACTTTCTAAAAAAGAGGCCAGGGTTGTGTGTGTGTGTGTGTGTGTGTGTGTGTGTGTGTGTGTGTGTGTGAAATGACATGAAATGGAAATCTCCACTGAAGGGGTTTTGTGGAGGTTTGAGAAGCTGAGGCAAAACCAGCCTCTATCTGAGAAACTTAATGATCAGCCTGGTGAAGAATATAAAATTGTGGCAAGTGATATAATGTCAGAGGAACATACAAGGGATAACTACAGTGAGCCAGATTTTCTTAGGTTCAAAGCAGAAATTAAGCCCAATATTAAGAACATTAGAAGCCATCTTTTCTTTCTCAAGCTTTTAGGGGAAAAAGGAGTAGACCTTTTTTGGGGGCCTGGAGGAGATTCCATTATGGCTGAATGGGAGGGAGTTCTTTGCTTGTCTGAATAGAGGTCTCACGTCTTGAGTTGCCCCTCCTTGTTTGCTTGCAGAGTTGGGAATCTCTCACTGGAAAAATTTGGATTGTAAAATTTTCTCCTGAATCAAATTTAGGTATTAATCAGACTTAGGTAAAGAGAGAAGGAATTTGGCAGCAAGGAAGCATGGTGAGGACTGGCGGTTGTGCCAGGCCACTCGTGGAACTGGCAAGTTGCTTGAAGATCAGAGCTGGACTTGCAGTGATGGCATGTTGGTTCCAAGGAAATCCAGTCAGTTCTCAGGTCAACCCGCGGTCCGTTACTGAGCACTTGCTTATGCACAGCATCGGTCCAGGCACCTGAGTGGATATGGAATGGACCACGCCCTCCCCAGCTGGGCAGACAGGAGTATTATATGGTCAGGTTTACTTAATGGCTAAATTGCATGGTTCCAAATAAGAACTGTAGAGGTTCAGCAAAGTGGACTGGGCTGGGCAGGTGAGGGAAAACCAGGATTTCAAGACTGCAACCTGAAGCATATGTAGACGTTAGCTACTTATATCCCAGTTTTGGTGGTTCAGAGGCCGGTGGGAGCAAAGCCTCTCCCAGGTAAGCAGAAACACGCCCCCCTTGTCCTTTGTGCAAGCCACCCCAGGTCCATGCTGGGGCCCAAGACCAGCCGCCTTAGTACGGCTCACGTTGAGAAAATCCAGGGCTGAATCTTAGATGGAAGGTCATCTTTAAAGGAGAGGGCCTAAGGAGGTAGAATTAATGAGGATTCCCTGGGATCTATTTCCATTATGAGGGAAGAGACATTAGACAATCTGTTAAAGTAAAACATTTATAAGTGTATTTAAAGATTTAAGGCTAAAATGGAATATCTTAGTCATTTGAAGTCTCTCTGCATATGTGGTGGCTGATATTTAAAAGGCACACAAAACATTAAAAAACGACCTCGGGATAGTGTACCCACCTCTGGATAATAAGCGGGTAATAGCGGGGACTGGAGTGGTGTCAGGACATAATTGATTCCAGCTTGACTGATGATGGTCGGGGCTATCTCTGCTGCTGAGGTGAGAATCCAATGCCAGTGTCCTTGGAGTCGACAGAAGGGTTGCTGGGCAGGTTGTGTGAGAGTCATGAAGAAGTTTAGATCTTGGTAGTTCTTTTTTCTGTGTGTGTATGTGTGTGTGTGTGTGTGTTAGTAATGATGGAGAAGGGAGTTTGCATAATGCTTCACAAAGTGCTTCAGGATTGATGTGGCTCACAGAGGTCGGAGGTTAGGAATGCCAGCAGGTTGTAGTACAGAGTTTGTGTGGTGTAGCATAGAAGTTGGCCCCACTGAAGCCAGGATGCTGTTGAAACGCTCTTAGCCTTGCCCGCATGGAGAAACAAGAAGGGGTTCAGTTAAGTTAAGGCTATTAGGCCCTGCTACTAGAAGTGTGGTCCATAGACCATCAGCATCTCCTCGGATCCTGCCAGAAATGCAGATCCGTGGGCCCCACCTTGGAATCAGTGTTTTAACAAGCTCCTTATTTGATTCGTAGGCCCATCAAAGTTGGGGAGCACGGGCTCAGCCTTTACTGGTCATTTATGGAACATGCTTGGCCCGATTTCTGTCTGGGAATAGATAATCAGGGGACTATAAGTAAGTCCATTTTTCAGACTCTCAGTTTCTTTTTTTCTGATGAGGGTAGTATCAGCATGTCCTGTTTCTGCATTTTACTGGCATGTTTGACTTGTCACCCTAAGTCTCATGCATGTTTGTTCGTGTCTCTGTGCAGACTGAGCACTGTGAACACAGGGTAAGGTCCGCCCTTTGCTTCCCAGCTGGAGAGCCAGCATCTCATGTGAGCAGGGAGGATGTGCATAAGGCCAGGACAGGGGGTGAGGAGCAGGAGGCCTGAGCTAGATGTTAGCACCTTCTTATCGGTCTTACCTGTCTGAACTACCTGGTCATGGAGTTGTAGTGAGAAGCATTTACAGTCAAGATAATTACATGAGAAAATGCTTTGCAAACTACAAAATGCTACTCAAGTGTACAAATGTGCTTGGTTAATTTTGAGGGGCAGACTCATGTAGTGGGAGAATACTGACTTTTATGTCAGGAGTCGGCCCCAAACGGAAGCCAAAGCAGTTAATACTTGACGAGTGCTATGTGCCTTTTCATTTATACCTTCAACAAATAGTTCCCGAGGGTCTATTATGTGCTAGGTGTTGGGAAAGAGCAGTAACTAAAACAGAAACAAAAATGAAATGCCCCTTCATGGAGCTTCCACCGTCCTGTGTGGTGTGTTGGGGGAGACACAACAGATGCAGGCCTGTCAGAAAGTGGTGAGTAGTGTGAGGACAAACAGAGCATGGTGAGCGGAATAGGCATGAGGAGGTGGTAGGTGCTGCTCATGAAGAGACACTGGGGAAAGCCTCTCTGATGAATGGTTTTTCAGCAGCAGGTGGTGAGTGCATGAATGAGCTGGGTATCTGCACAGGTAACAGCACATACAAAAGGCTGAGGCAGGAATTTGTTTGGGGCCCAGGATACGGCAAAGAGGCCAGTGTGGAGAGGTGGGTGAGTGAGAGGGGCATGGAGACACCTGAGGTCGGGGTCATGTAGGGCCTTCTAGTCTCTGGTGAGAATTGGGGGGAGCTATTGGAAGGCTTTGAACATACCTTGACTTGAGTTTAAACTCAGATTGATGACTCTGGTGGTGATTTGGGGATAACCAGCCCAGAAGCTAAAGTCGATCCAGAGTGACCAGTCAAGATGCATTCACAATAGTTCAGGTGTGGATGCGGGTGGTTGCCATGTGGATGGTGAGACATGGTCACGTTCAGGTGTTCAGGAGGGAGAATGAAAAGGATTTGCTGATCAGAAATGCCCTGTGAGAGACAGAAGAGCAGCAGGAAGAATTCACATGTTGTTTTTTTGGCATGGGTAAGCAGGTTTGGGGCCAATCACAAGTTAGTTTCAGGAATTATTCAGTTTGAGATGCCTTTTAGCCGTCCAAGTGGACATATCAAGAAGGTAACTGAATTGGGGGGAGGGGAGGGACTCCCACAGGGAGGCGTAGGGCTGGGGATAAAAATTTGGGACTTTCTATTTATATGAAGGTGATATTTAAAGTCATAGATGGACTAGATTACTTTAATTCTGCACCAGATACAGAAATTAGTGTAATGCTGATGATCAATGGGATTTGATGACTGTGATGGCATTATTGGAACTTAATCGGCTTTACTGCTCTCTACAGGGAGTGCACTTGCTCGTTCTATTCTCTGTCTACTCCAATTTTGAATGCATTTTAATGTCCATCAATTGTAACAAAGGGAAGATAATATGTTATCAATCAAACTCTTTGGCTTCTGTCTGTCTATACCAACTCCCGTGCACATGAGGGGAACCCTTACACCTCACTGGCCTGGATGAGCTTGTCACCTTGAGTGGGCTCAGCCCAGAGAGCTGCGGGTTGTGGGGGGAGTGGTAACCGGGGCCTACTCCTTAGGACTGCAGCACAAACCAGGATGGATGAGATATTCCAACCCATTACTTACAGGTGTTCTTTAAGGGAGTGCTTAGGAAGTTTTACTCAATTTAACTTAAGACATAAGTAATGCCATTCCCAATTCAGAGCAATGGCTTAGAACCTGACTCAATGTCCTTTTTACTAAGTAATTATCCAGATTTCCTTACTAAATGTTATTTTATGTATTATGTTTAATAGCCTCTTTCTTTCGGCTATGGTAGGATGGTAATAGCAGCTGATAATGGATCACATACTCATCTTAAAGTTCTGCCTCCGGCACCTGTGGTCAGCATGGAGGGAGGCTTCTGGCCAGAACTCTGATTGATCCCTTAGCCCTCCTCCCTGGCCCTGGGCTGGCTTGCTTCTCAGGGGCCTAGGGGATCACAAATAACTTCTTAATCTGCAAGGCATCGATTGTTTTTAAAGATCCTGGGGAGCTTAAGAAGCTCATCCACCAGACTGCTCTTTTGCCTCAGTTCCAAGCCCCCTTTGGATAATTGCAGGTGATGAGGAGGTGAAGGCCTCGTGGGAGCAGCAGTGCAGTGTGGACCTGGCTTATGGTTAGGTGTCAGAGGTGCCTGACAAAAAGTAAGAACTACATTGGACCTCCAGGTGGCCAGTTCTTTTTAGGACCTGGTCACTGGCTCTCAGTAAAGGTCCATTGGGTTAAACTCCTGTGATAGGAATGTGTTCATGTTGTCTGTAGAGTGTGTACGTTCAACTCCATGTGTGATGGCTTCTTAGTGACGACTTAGTAGCTACTGAGCACCCTTTCTTATTGAGAGCCCAGTGGGTACAGAACACCAAAACAGACAAAATACATTTCATTCTTCTCCACCTGCCACGAAGTGTATTCTCTAGAGAGTCACAGCTAAAACCCACATCAAAGTGCGCATGATAACCCAGGAGGGGTGAACAGTATTGGCCCCTGCATTCATCAACAGGTCCTGCCCTGAGAGAGTTTCCAGTCCTTCTGGGCAGCAGTGCACACCTGCACGAAATGTCAAGTAACAGAATGATGCTCAGCTCTCATTGGAAGGCAGACGTGACAGGGCTTCCAGGCAGCATGAGGAAGTGTTCTCCTTTTGGCTTCAAGTGAAAAAAGGATGCCTGGGTCCCAGCCCAGACCTGACCCATTAGGCATCTATGTGTTTTAAAAGCTCCCCAGGTGTTTCTGATACATAATGAGGTGTAAGAACTACAGCTTTGGACAGATAGGTAGGATTTGGGTGAGGGGAGGTAGGAATTACGGTTTGGCATGAGGGAGGTGTGGGCAGTACCACAGGTGAGTACAGCAAGTTTCCTGGGTACAGGGATGGCTGCTCCCAGGCCTGGGGGCGGGGCTTGTTTGGAGAAAGAGTGGAAATCCAGTGGAAAGGGGCAGCTTTCAAAATAATTTGAAGATTTGAAGAGGAGACTGAACTTTATCCTGGAAGCTAAGGGAAACCCTAGGATCACCACCATTTTCATGTGACCTCGTTTTCAATTGTATTTGGACTTTATTCACTATGATGGAAGCTTTTGAGGCAATGAGCAATGGAGAAAAGTGGCTTTTTAAACTGCATCTGATGGTCAAGTGCTAGGTGTATTCAAGGAGAGGGTATCTGGAAGCAGAAATTAGCTAAAACTAAAACTACTTACAAAAACATCACCATCAGCAAAAATAAATATTAATTGAGCCCTCACTGTGTTTCTGATGCTGCTTAAGTCCTTTACATGTATCATTTTTTAAAATCTTCACTTAGGCTGTTTCCAAATCTTAGCTATGGTAAATTGTGCTGCTATGAACATAGGGATTTGGAAACAGCCTAAGTGCCCATCAGCAGATGAATGGATTAGAAAACTGTGGTACATCTACACAATGGAATACTATGCTGCTGTAAAAAAGAAGGAATTCTTACCATTTGCAGCAGCATGGATGGAACTGGAGAGCATTATGCTAAGTGAAATAAGCCAGTCAATGAAAGAAAAATACCACATGATCTCACTTACTTATGGATAATAAAGAACATTATAAATTGATGAACATAAACAGATACAGAGGCAGAACAGCATTGAACAGAATGTCAATCTGCAGCTGGAAGGCTCAGGAGGGCTGGCAGGGGGAGTTAAGAGATCAACTGAAGGACTTGTATGCATGCATATAAGTATAATCAATGGACACAAGTCACTGGGGGTAGGGAGGAGGGGGGAAGGTCAAGGGGAAAAATGGAGACTTATTTAACATTTTTTGTAATACTTTAAGCAATAAAACAAAATTGAGAAAATTTCTTCACTGAAACCCTATGAAGTAGCCCTAACCTATTTGGCTCGGTGGATAGAGCATTGGCCTGTGGACTGAAGGGTCCCGGGTTCGATTCCAGTCAAGGGCATGTGCCTTGGTTGCTGGCACATCCCCAGTAGGGGGTGTGCAGGAGGCAGCTGATTGATGCTTCTCTCTCATCAATGTTTCAAACTCTCTATCCCTCTCCCTTCCTCTCTGTAAAAAATCAATAAAATAAAATTTTTAAAAAGAATTAAAAAAAAACAACCCTATGAAGTAGGTACTCATACATAGCATGGCCATTTTACAGATGTGGAACCTGTGGTACAGAGAAGCAACTTGTCCAAGGTCACACTGCTAGAGAGCATCAGAGTTGTGATTAAAGTCCGATTGCTTGACAAAAGCACCCCTCTCATCAGAATATTGAGAAGACTGAGCTAATGGCTATACGTTTGTAAAGTATGTGACATAATGCAGATTTCATCAATACTAGCCACTACTACTATTATTCTCATTCTTACAATAATTCATGGGCATTGAAATGCATTAATGACAGCACTGTTTTGGAGAGAATACTTTGGCATTAATCGGTACACCATAAAAGAGGGAAATGCTAGGATTTTGATTCTGGCTGCATCACTTGCTAGTTGTATGATTTGGGGGAAATTTACTTAGCCTTTTCTCATTTTTTTCACCTGATATATATATATATATCTCTCACTTACAATAGTGCCATACTTGTTTATTGATGTTCTAAAATGTATTATTGTTTTCTTTTGTTATTTCCCCCTCTTCACTGCCTGTTGCCCCTGAAACACATCAGCCTTCTGTTATCACCTGGGATCGAAGAGGTACCTGTGTGCTTAGGTATCCTGGTTGAATCCAATTTAAGTGTTGAGCCTGGATAAGTAGCCCCTGCTGCCCCAAATATAGATTTACTGAGCAAAGTGACCATGACTGCTTAGATGTGATATGTGGGTGGTGATTTCACACAAAGGGATGAGTCTATCCATTGCAGGATTCAGGCTGTCTGAGATCAATCTCCCCACTGATCATTTATCCACCCCTCTTCTCCCCTGCTGGGCCCATGCTGAGGCTCAGACTCTGATCAACCAGGAGATCATGGTGCTAAGTCTGAGAGCACGCATCTGTGTGCATGCCTGTGTGTGTGTGTGTGTATCTGTAGCCTAAAGGTAGTTCTTATGGTGCTTTGCTTTGTTTCTTTCTTTTTTTTTTTTTTTTGGTTGTAAAGTTGAATAAAAGGCACTTAGTCCAGAACTTTAAAAAATTGCTACTGGGCAAAGTAATTTTGTGTCAATCTTCTGTTCAGGGCAGATTTACACTGGTTATAAATCTCTGAAATTAAGGTCTTACCATAGAAAAGCTGAAATATATTCAACATGAGCAGACACCCAGCCCTGCGCCTTACCAGTGGCCATTCTACCCCCATGTATCATAAGAATATTTAGCTCTGTGTTTGGGGTCATAATATGTTGAAATGTGCCTCTTAGAACGGGTAATGGCTCTCTATAGAGTGGCAGAATTTCCTATCCACAATTCTTCCCCTAGAAGCAAAGGTTAACTTGAAGAGTTTGATTTAATGACAAAGGTCATTAGGCCTCTAACATTGCAGGGTGCTCGCCTTTCCTTTTCTAATCACGATCATGGTCCAGGGTCAAGAACCTGATAGGAGTAGGGATATAATGCTAACACTCGTTCTTCTGATGTTCGGGGAGGATAGGGGTGCATTAGGGGTGCTTAGAAATTTCTGGAATTGACAAAGGATGTGTAGAATATCCCCTAGTCCTAGAGTATTTTTTCCCATTTTCATCAAACCTTAAATTTGTAATATACCAAAGCTGTTAGGAACTTCCGGAATCATCTGATCAGACCTTTCACGTTATAGCTAGGGAAACTGAGGCTCAAATGACTAAGACATTTATCAGCAGTTACCTAGGTCATATGGGGCAGAAAAATGGATCTTCTCAGTTCAGACCAGCTACTACTTATGAAAATGATCTCTCTGCAAGCACTCATTCTAAATGGACTGCAAATCTCTTTTTGTTCATGGGCCAGTGTATGCTGCTGTTGGACTATTTTGCTAGAGCATTTCTTCCTACTACTTTGCAAGGCAAATCTACCCGATTCGATCACAGTCCATGGGTGTACCAGTAAAGAACTCTGGGTTGTTAAAGGTCTGCTTCTTTCTCCCTTAATCAGCAAAACAAATAAAAACAAATAAAAATAAACCAAAGACTCCTTTAGAAGGTTCTCAGAATGGACTGTGGGTAGGGAACCTGGCGGGAAGTTCCAGAAACAGGGCACCAGACACCTTTTTGGAGGCAAGGACCTCTGCCTCCCACGCTTGACAACGCTTCGTTGCAAATGAATGCTCAACACCCTCTGCCTTTGTTTCACTTGTTCTGGATTCTAGGCTCAAGTAGGAGAATTCCAGGCACTGAGTTGATGGACTTGCCACTGCTTTGGCTTCTGGGAGGAAGGTGCTGGGGGTGGAGCAACTCAGCCTCTACTGAGACTTGGGAGCCAGCATTACTCACTCTAAGACCTCACATAGTGAGAAATCGCCCCCCTCCCCCAAAAGACCAAAACAAAACAAAGCAACAACAAGGAAAAAAAAAGTGTTTAGGCCTTGCGTAGTCTGAAACGCAAGAAATGTCCAAGATAAAAAGTTTCATGGGTCACTAGGAAACCTGATTATGAACTAAAAATCTGCTTTTGTGGGAAAATGGCTTCCAAGTTACAGAATAATTCATAGATAACTTCAGGGTGCAATTTACTTCTTGGCTTGGCTTGCTCACATTTATATCTTAAATAAAGGCCTGCTGCTCCAGGGTTGTAACCCTGCAGTACAACTCTTGCGGAGGATTTTGGAATAATACAGGGGTCCAGAAGTGAACATGCCTTTAGAAACATCGACACTTCAGAAACGCTAAAGCCACCCCTCCCTGCATCTTTCAACCTGGGCAATGTCTCTGAGCACATGCTGTGTGCCTGCCATTGCTGGGTGCTGGTGACAGAGGTGGGCACGGGGATGAAGTGCCCTCCTGCAGCGTGGGCTTTCGTCTGGTTCAGATGCAGGTGCTTTGACTTCTTACTTGTAGTAAAATGTTCAGATGCAGAGAAGAATGTTGAGGGAAGTCAGATTTTTGGTTTTAGGCCAATAATTCAAGAGCTCCAACCCTCTCAAACAAATTGGCGCTTGCTTTTCTAGGAGAGATACTTCTAGCAAACTTGGCTCAGAATTTTCAGCACACATTCCTTATCAGACATTGGTGCCAGGGAAGGTCTAGCCTTGCAGACATTTATAATCCAGTGGAGGAGGCAGACATTGATGCTAATCTTGTCCCTGTAACGTGTTGAGTTCTGAGACAGAGGTTTGCCTCGCGTTGTAAAGACGAAGACAGACATTGTTTAGATGTGCCAGTGTGAGGAAGGCTTTACTGTTCAGCTTGTCTTAATTCTAGAGCTGCAATGTAAACCCATCCTTTCTGTTTACCTGTGCAGCCAACTCTGCAGATAGTTAATGGACAACTCTTAGATGCAAGGCCAGAACCAGAGCCTCTGAACCTAGCAGCTAAGGACGTCCATTGAGTCAGAAGTGTCTTCTTATCTTCATTTTCTTTCTGTCGGTGGCCCACTACTGCAGCCTCTTGGCTTTGGGGATGGAATAGGTAAGGTGTGGACGGAACCCATGGCTTTGGTGCCCAAGTCAGCTCAGGCATTTCGAGGTACTCGTTCTGCAGGGACAAGGTTTTGTAGTCCTCTTCAGTGGTATGTAGTTGGACTCAATTCCCCTGTAGGAATGTTCTTAGGGGATCACTATGTAAATCCACATCAGGCCCAGAAGATAGATGTTTCTTGACCGACCTCGCTCTATTAATTTGCATAAACATTTGTGTGTGATTTCATGTAGGTCGGTGAAGGAGAACAGTAGTTCTTGGGCTTTGATGTGCATGAGCCTTGGAGATTAGAGGCAGGGCCCTTCCTTTGGGAAAACAAATACTTTTGTGTTGATTTCAATGAGATATAAATCATGCCCAGGAAGTTTACAGTTGAGTAAGAATGGTATAATTACTGATTGTATACCAGAAGAGGACATATTTATGAAATGACTTGAAAAAGCTTGTAATCCCTGCCCGTATTTTGAATAACTAATTGCTATGTCATTGTGGCATATTTGCACCACACGAGTTAAGTCTGTCAGACGTTTCCCTCCGAAAACCCTGTTTTAAGGGATTTCTAACTTGGTCGTAAAAATGTGCTCCAAGTTGGAACTGACTTGATGGGAGTCTGTGCTGGGAACCCTTGATTTGAATGGTGCCAGTCAGAGTTCAATTACAGGCTGGGAAAAAGGAAACAAATTTTTTAAAAAGAAGGTGTTTATGGTTCCCAGCTCCCCTAAGTACTTCTTGAGGATCAAAATAGCCTCTTTAAAATAAATTGCAGACCATTAGTATGTGATGGAGGAAACCCCTTTGAGCGAGGGTTGGGGGAGGGTAAGGTAAGGAGGGACTGATTTGGGCCATTTCAGCTATGCGGACACAGGGTACGCTCCTCATGCAGTAGACCCGGGAGTGGTCTGCGCACACAGATGGTGCTTCCTGAACTCATGGATGTTTCTGTCTGGCAAAGTGGACTGTGGCTCCACTCAAACTCTTCATGTTAATGGATATTTGGGTTTCTTGGAACATGTCTCCCCCCCAGCCCCCATGTTTTCTTTTTAAATAAATAGAATATTATTGCCTGCCTATCACATGTCATAGAGATCATGAAGGCCTACTACAAAGACCTCAAGTGTGTGCTGCCACTGAACAAGGAAGTTCCCTCCTGATAAGCATGTTTGTCCGGAGATTACCCCCTTATCTGCTGCTTGACATTCAAGCCAAAAAGGTAGTCCATGGCTAGGAATATTTATTTGATTCCTTATATAGAGCCTAGGTGTCTTTTCATTGGTCAGCAACAGAAAATTCAAGATAATGAGAAAAAGAGAGAAAGAGAAATAAGGAAACAAAGAAAGAGGTAGAAAAGGGGAAAGGAGGAGAGAGGGAGAGGGAGAGGGTAATGGGGGGGAAGGAGGGGGAGAGAGAGAGAGAAACAGAGAGACAGAGAGAGACAGAGAAACAGAGAGAGAAAGAGAGAGAGAGAGAGAGAGAGAGAGAGAGAGAGAGAGAGAGAGAGATATTGAGATTGTTTCTACCTCTTTGTGAGTCACCTTGAAACCCTAGTCTTCTGGGCACAGCCTCTGTTCTCGAGCATCTGTAGGCATTGGAAAACTGAGACAGATTTACAGTCAGGCTTATTCAACCTCCATTCAAATTTCCTTGTCTTTTTTAGATTTCACTCATGCTTTAATGACAGTTTTTTTTGTGTTTTTTTTTTTGAGAAAGCTAATTGCATTGGTTTCTCCAAGAGGCATCACTTTAAACAATCCACCCGGTCTGTGAAAACAAATACATGCTTGACTTATTTCATTTATTTCCCCCAATCCTAAATTAGGATAAAGCCATTTTGATAAGAAGACATGTGTGTGTCTTTGTCACATCTTTTATCATCACGACTGCTTTTCCCAATAATACAACTTGTGACAAATGTGAACATTAATTACAGTTAACAAAGAAATGTCATGTGAAGTGTTCATGGGGTGGGAGCAGAAAAAAACACACAGCATCAGACAATCAATGAGATTACATCTTACACCAAGTTTCAAGTCAAAGTGCAAAAGTCAGA
Source organism: Murina feae (assembly GCA_004026665.1). Taxonomy (NCBI): domain Eukaryota; kingdom Metazoa; phylum Chordata; class Mammalia; order Chiroptera; family Vespertilionidae; genus Murina; species Murina feae. Next base: position 110,342 of record PVJC01000551.1, read on the forward strand.
AATCAAACACCATCAGTTATCAAATTATGGTAATGATGCTAATGAAAGCTTCTGGTATTTTGTTTGTGTGTGGCTGTAATGGTAACAAATAGAGCAAGAGAGGCTGCTTGCCATGAATTAATGAGAACTGACTTCCTTTTTATTTATTTATTTATTTATTTATTTATTTATTTATTTATTTAAATATTGACAGTCTTTTTAGAAACCGAGATTTTGCATGTGGTCCTTTTCTCCCCTCCTCATCAGCCAGTCCCAGAGTGAGAGGTAATTGTGTTTTCTTGTACCACAGGCAGCCATCTCTAACCCCAGGGTTTTGGTCTCTTTGACAATAACCAAATTAAACTAAAGTGGAGGATGGACATGGGTATTCACAGTCAGGTTCACCCCTAACATTTGTGGGGTTCAGGGTGAGAGTGCACCTGAAGCCCTTGCCTTTGCTCCCTTTCCTTCTCCTGTATCTACCCCTGACTTCATTATCGTCCACTAAAGGCCTCTGTATACTAGTATATATAACTAGCATATATATATTTATTTGATTTCTCATATAGAGCCTACATTAGGATAAAGCCATATATATATATGCACATACACACTGAGTGGCCAGATTATTCTGACCACCTGATGTTTGTAGGCAAATTAGCTATAATTTCGCACTGAAGTTGCTAGAGGGCCAGACCATTATAAACCGGGAAGCAGGTTGTTTACCACGACAGTAGAAGTGATTTTTTTCCTGAAGATATGAATAAACAATGCAATTTAACAGCCTTTGAATGTGGGACATATACCATTATGAGTGGCCAGATTATTGTGGCCACCCCATCAGTACTTCGTTGGGTCACCTTTCGCCTTCAATACTGCGGCGATTCTTCTTGGCATTGACTCCACGAGATGTTGAAAGGTGATGCGAGGAATCTGACACCATGCCTGATGAATAGCACTGCCCAGTTCTGTGAGATTTGATGGCTGTGGAACCAGCTGCCTGATGGCTCTTTTAACTTTGTTCCACAAATGCTCAATTGGATTGAGATCTGGTGATTGTGGGGCCACCTAAGCAAGGTCAAGTCTCCCTCATGTTCTTGAAACCACTCCTGCCCAATATGAGCACCGTGACATGGTGTATTGTCTTGTTGGAAGAAGCCATCTCCATTGGGTTACACCATCAATATGATAGGATGAACTTGATCAGCAATGATACTTAGGTATGTTGTGCTATTCAGATGTTGTTCCACATGAATTAAAGGGCCCAAATCATGCCAAGAAAACATGCCCCAAAACAAACAGCATGAAAGCATGCACTCCATATGCATGAGTACAACCCTTCAGGCTGGTGGGGGCATACCAGCTTGAAGGGTTGTACTCATGCACGTGGGGTGCATGCTTTCATGCTGTTTCCGCCAAATTCTCACTCTGCCATCTGCATGATGCAACTGGAAACATGATTCATCGGACCACATGGCTTTTTTCCAATGCTCGACTGTCCAATCCTTGTGTTCCTGTGCAAATTGGTGACATTTTATCTTGGTAACTGCAGACAGCAAAGATGTCTCAACAGTCCTTCGGCTTCCATATCCCATACGATGCAGTGTATGGCTAATTTGCCTACAAACGTCAGGTGGTCATAATAATCTGGCCACTCATAGTAATATATATCCCACCTTCAAAGGCTGTTAAATCACTTTGTTTACCCATATCTTCAGAAAAAAATCACTTCTACTGTCGTGGTAAACAACCTGCTTCCCTATTTATAATAGTCTGGCCCTCTAGCAGCTTCAGCACGAAATTATAGCTAATTTGCCTACAAATGTCAGGTGGTCAGAATAATCCAGCCACTCAGTGTGTATGGGGATGTCCAGCTTTCCCACTTAAGTTCCACCCACCAATAGCTACTGCTTGGCTTCCCCTTGTACTTAGAAGCATGGGCCTTGGTGGTACCATCCGCTGCTGGGAGGGAGGACCCTGAGAAGAGGTACTGACATAGAAGAAGCTTGGGGTGTGTGAAAAGGGAATGTGGGGGTCCTGGGTATTTGTAACATGGCCTCCTAACCCCAGAACGGGCACCTGGTGAAATTTAAACTTGCCGGTGGAATCCTTGCTGGTGGATTTCTTATCTCAGAGGGGTCGAGGGAAGATGGAGAAGGGTCAGAGTGGGTCACCTTTGGCCTAGGATGAGGACACTGGTTACCTGGATGTAGGAGTGGTTTCACATATGCAGTTTCTTTGTTTTGGGGTGCCCGAGTGTACATCTGGAGCTCTTCCTTGCTGAAGCTACTTTATTCTATGTTGCTGCTTACTCCTTCATTATTTTATATTTATTCAATATCTATTGGGCATGCATTTGCCGAGAACTGGAAGCGCACAAAAAATAAGGTAAGGTTTCCACCTTCAAGGGTCTCACAGGCTTTTCCAGTTTGTAACTCAGTAATAAGTACTAGACAGAGATCTGTGCAGAGTTCTTGGCCTTCTAGGCCCCACATGTGTCCGCTTTTATGAGTGCTTCCCCTGGTAAGGAGAAAGAAGGAACGCACACCACTGGCTTAGAAGAGGTGAGCCCCCCCAGCGTCCCCCAGTGGCTGCTGGCCATGCTGTACTCATGGCCTCCTTTTGTGCTCCCCTGGGGTCCTTCTGAGGTCCCACCATCTAGCCAGAGAAATGCCCCCACCAAGTCCAGATCAGAGACAGCTAATGGGGAATCTGGGAGAGAGCTCTGCATCTCTGCTGAAATGCTGGACCCAGAGAGATTCTGCTCTGACTGGGGACTCCAGGCAGCCCAGTTGACACACGGGCCTCTGTTGTGGCCATTCTGCCTAGAAAATGAATTATGTTGAAATGAATACATCTTGCTGTCATGCTAAAATCCCTCTCTATAGTTCAGTCAGTGATGGCATTTTCTAAATCTTTCTCCATGGAGTGAAGGCGTTGGCCATGACCAAACTTCTGTTGACAGGGCCGTGCCTTCAAACACTAATCATGACATTGGGTCAGCATTGAAGCCCCGGGTGTTGGGAAGCACATCAGACTATGCCGAGCTCCCTTCGCTGGCTAAATTGGCACATTAGGGTAAAAGCGATTTCCGCATTTGCATAGTTGATTTCATTACTATCGCCATTATTGATGCCCAGCTCCTCTGAACGAAAGGAGCCATAAAAGCAAATAAAATCACTTTGCGATTCCATTATTGGATAAATTACCACATTACGGCCTGCGTTTTAGGGCTAAAGGCATTCCCTATATTTGCATAGCTTATTTCATTATCATTATTAATAACAACAACAATAATGATGATGATGACTAGGATCCTTGAATGAAAAGAACTAGAAAAATGCCAGAGCCTCGAGCCGTCTTTATGGACTCACTGCCATCCCTGGGAGTCCCTTCATCTGCTGCTGCAGCACAGTCACGGCTGGAGTGGAACAGAGGCTTCTCGGAGAACCCGTGTTGAACCAGCTGAGCACTGGTGGGGCCGATGGCTAGTGTGAGAGGGACTAGCTAGTTACTCAAGTGACTACGACAGCTTTGGGTTGGAAGACTGCTCAGCCACTTACCTAGTTGCGCCTCTTCAGGAAGGGTGCTTGAACTGGCTGAGCCTCAGCTTCTTTGTCAGTGAATGGGGATTAGGCCCTTGCTTTGCAATGTAATGAAGAGCAAAGCAAATGGCGAATGTAGACAGGTTCTGTGGACCATAAAGCTATCCGTAGATTTCAGAGATTCACATCGCTGGTGTTGGTGTGACTGCCGTGGCAGGCAGGGACTGTACCTGTTTCTCTCTTAGGCTGGGAGAATTCTCCCAAAGCTTCCTCAGATTTCTAAGCCATTGTCCCCTAAGTAGGGAGAGAATACTCATTCATAGTGACCAACTTTGATATTTACAAACAGCTTACTTTGATAACAAACATCCCTGGACTGGTCTGGTGGCTATGATATTGCTCTTTCTTATCCTGTGACTTTTGATTATGCCTATCTTTTCTCGTTGACCATGGAGCACAGAGTCTTTTTGTCCATTAATTCTGCAGTCCTATAGTGAAAGGAAGGTCCACTGGTGGCTGTCTGTGGTTTGCTGGAGAATTTTCCCTCTGGTTTTGTTTTTATTATTTTATTTCTGCTGCACCAGGGGCTCCAAAAAAATGAATGTGTCAGTAAAGGATTTGACAGTATGTTACGACAGTCATCAATCCACCAAGCCCTGCAGCCATAAATAAGCTTCATACGCTGCCACACTAAAGAGGACAGTTTTTCTTCTCCAGGACATTGAAAATGTCACAGCCAGGGAATTGTTTGTCCCTGTCTCCACGGCAACGCCACCAGCACTTATCATTAACTTTCACACCAAGATTTTAATCAGCGCTCTTTGCGGCCTGAGACCAAGTCAACATCAGCCCAAATTTTCAAAGCCGTTATTCTAATTATGACGAGAAAGCTATAGATTGATGAGCCGAGTTTTCTGCAAGGACTGGTGGCAGTTAATTCTCGTGACCTGCATGGCCCAGGGAGTCTCTCTTAGAGATGGAGTCTTGAAAGTTCGATTATTAGTGACAGCTTGTAAGTGAGAGGAGCCTTATCTCTCCAGAGAGTGTTGATAACTTGAGACAAGGTTTAACTAGGAAGTAGTGAGACAGTGGAAGGAGGGGAGAGAGGGGGAGAGGGAGAAAGAAAGTGCACACTCTGTCTGCAGCCAGCAGCCAGCATAATGAGAAAATACGGACAGGCACAATTTCACAAGTTGTAAATTCTGGTAGCCTTCAGTTGTAAATTCTGGTGGAGGCTGTTTTACTCGGCTATCTGATAATGTGTGAAAATATTTGTCCCTTTGCTTCATAGGCATGGCAAGCACCATGTTCCAGAAAATGCATTAAATTTCCCAGCTCTCTGCTGCCTCTCATTTCTTTTCTGTTTCCTTTCATCAGGGGACCTCTAGAAACAGAATTTGCAATTGAGATGAAGTGGTAATTAATTTTTTAAAAAGACCCTTCTTTTCCCTTAGCTGACCCTCACCCCCAGCCTCTTGTGAGTCCCTCTAATTTCTAGAGCCTTCGGGTTTACAGTGAGAGGGGGTAGCTAGGGCAGAGTGGCCCTTACAACTCATTTCTCTCCTATTTCTGTTAGTCTTTCATGCTCTCTGTCCTCACTCAGCTGGCTGATGCATGCCCTTCTTTTCTTGGCCATGCAGTAGACAGGATCTGCTGTTGGCTTTATGCCTCCTTCAGGTTTGCTCTTGGGTAGCGGTTTCTATTTCCTCTCCAGATTTAAGAGATTCAGCTGAGCCATCAGTCTGATTGGGAAAGGAGTGGGGTGATGATCACTGTGCTTGTCTCTCAGGTCACTAGCCAAAGGTTTTGTTGATCTCAAAGTATAAGGGAGAGTGCAGGAAGGGAGCACGGTGAGGCCAGAGAGCCTCACTCGAGATGCCCTGAGTCCAGGCTCTCTGCCCAGAGCTGCACCTGCCTCAGGAGTGATCCTCTCTGTGGCTCTGTTCTCTGATATTTCAAGTGGTGACAACAATATCTTTCTGGGCTCCTTCATAATACCAAATGAGAAAATAGGAATTAAATTGCTAATATTTAATGTGATCATGGCATTACAAAAATGATGCATGCGTGAGCTTCGCGCCTGTTGTCTGCTTTCTCAGTTAGTTTTCCCTATTCCTAGAAAATGATGATGCTATTATGTTTTATAGTGTTTTCTTTTTCAAATTACTGTTACATGTTTAAAGCAATCACAGCTATCTCCATTATCTTTGTTTTGCCCCTGAGGAGTCTGAGGCACAGAGAGGTGAAGCATCTTGCTTGTGGTCACACAGCCAATTAGAGGCCTCACCAGGTATAGAACCGTGATCTGTGGCTCTCAGCAGGCTGCTCCCTAGACCACACCGCTTACCTTATTAATAGGCTGAGATTAACAAAAAAAGCAAACCCAATTAGTTTCTGCTGCGGCCCTTTTACAATCCTGTCTTGTTTCCCTGTGTGTTTATATGTATATTTTAATAGCACTCCGTGCCTTTTATGCTGAGGTTGCTCGAGGTGTGTTTATAATGGCGGTGTAATTATAATAATAAAATACAAATCCATCCACCGAGCGAGCTCATTACCGCTGGCCAGGTAAAACAAATAGGCTTGGCGTTGATTCTGGGACACGGCAGTTTATTTCTGAGGGGGTGCCTCTTAGAAGCACAGGATGTGTTGCTTTTCCAGCAAAGGAGGCCTGTGTTCCGAACGTCCTGGAGTTCGGGGGGCAAGGCTGAGCCACTCATTGCGGTGGCCGGGTTGTTTTAACGCGGTCTCCCCCTTTTCATCTCTCTTTCCCCAGAGGAGATAAAAAGGAAAAGCTTCCCCCTTCTTTCTCTGTGGCTGTAAGCGCTTTCCTCAAATTCAGAAGTAGGTGCTTCGGCACTGAAAGTCGTGGACAGTTTCTAATGTATACAAAAGAGAAATTTACTGTTAGCAACAGAGCCAGAGGAGAGAGTGTGTGTTTTTTTAAATGCCTGTCTGTCCTTGTTAATTACAAGTGCACATATTGGGAAATTAACTATGAAATACTAAAAATGATAAATTATTCCTTATTTGAAAGTATAAATTAAAGGTTTAGTGTATATAAAATTTGTCATGTTTAATTGCAAGTTCAATTAAAATTCAGGGTAATGATGATTTATACAGGTTTCTGTGTAATTTGATATTCATTAGCTTAGCCAGACACATGCTGATATTAGCTCGTTAATTATGTTTCCTTTTGTTGAAGGCAGCCTTGTGAAAGCAATCTGCTCAAAGTTTTCCAAACTCATTCTGCTAAATGAATATTTGGCAGCTGTTCATGTTATTGAGATGGTCACTGTGGCTTCATTTCACTCCTATGCCGCATCAATCATACCTTCTCTGTGACAAACAAGGGTTTCTCATTACAAACCCATTTATGAAGGTTATGGCTGACGTTAAAGAGTGATTGCGTGGTACTCTGCTGTTACTTTATAGTAACGCTGGAGCAGAGCTGCAGTGAATATGTGCACCTCCCACATGGTCAGACTGTTTCAAGCACATGGAGAGGGAGGGTGGAATCTCCAGTGGCCAGAGTTCTATTTCTAACACCATTGGCTCAAACTTGGGAATCAGAACCTGGGTCTTGGAAGAAGGACCCTTAAGGGAACAGTGGACCAGAATCCTTAGGCCTCCAAGCAGTTGCCCTACCCAGTGAATGGGTATGGTCAGATCCAGAGAGGTTAAGGGATCCTCTCACAGGAACATGTTGACTTGGGGCAGTGGAGTTGAGTGGAGTTTTTCCTTTGAGGGTCATCTCACTGATGAGCAGGTTTCCAGAAGCCTATTAGCTGTCATGATGAGGAGTTGGAAGAATCACCATCTGGTTTGGGAAAACAACTATGGAATAGGCCCATTCCCTGTGTAGTGTGGAGGATTTAAACTGTTTTATAGATTTTTCATAGCTCTTATTACATGGTCTTCAGACTTAAAATATTTTGGAAAAGCAGGTGTTGTTTCTGCCTCTTGACAAGTGAGAGAAGCTGAGGTACAGGAAAGTTGGTTGATTTGTCCAAGTTCACTTGTGTGGGTACCAGGAGAGCCAGACTTGGGCCCTGGGCTGTTCTACATGCACAGTATTGCAACGAGGCCTCTCCAAACCCGACTTCAGGTTCCTGTTTTGTTTTCTCACTACTAACCCTCTTGTAGACACTTTGCTCATGGCAGGAATGCTGACTTTAGGCCTATCTGTGTTTTAGTTTCCAACCATTTGTGTACTAATCGGTTTATGATGGTAAAAGGCAATGAAAATGTCTTATGAGAAATTGTAATTTTGTATTTTTATAGGTGTATTTATATACATGTGCATTTTTAGGCAGAAAATGGTTAGGAATTCATTTTTTTCCCTTTGAGGTCATCTCTTATGTATTGTGTTTTGCTTTCAGGATGATGTTTCTCTTAAATTCATTGTGGAACAAATGGCTGGCTAGCTGTCCACCAAACTTACCATCTTCTTCTATAGTGAAGAGTAGTCGCTGGAACTGTACCTCCCAGCATTCCTGTTATTGCCAGTGGGGCCAAGTGATTCTCTGACCCCAGCTACAAATGCTTTCTTTCCCCATCTGTCAGTTATAAAAAACTGAAGTATAAGGGTTTTGTAGAGTCACAATGTAGAAGGAGCCTGGGTCCCTGAATCATTGTGCCGAAGGCCACCTACTGGACATCTGATTGCACTTTTCATAAGCGATAAATAAACATCTATTATGTCTCCAAAATTGCATAGTTTACTTGTGAACAGCAACTAACTTTATCTTAACTATCCCTTTATTTATTCAAATACTTGTTGAAATTTTTACTGTGAGCCAAGTCTTAGGCTAAGGATTGGGAACATAAAGATAAAAATGATCCTATTTCTGATTTCAGGGAGCTCAACCGTATAGAAAGGGAGTTATACAAGTAAATATATTTCACTCTAGTAATAAGTGCTGTAAAATGTATTAAGAGATCCCAAAGAAAGATTTTTTCCTGAAATGTCTAGTGAAATAGCAGACTTAAACTTTAATATTAGTAGAATCTTATATTCCAAGTGAATATGTGAAACCTCCAGTGCATGAAGCAGAAAAAAAACACACAAAAAAAACGATGATACTTTGGTAGAAATGGTGGCCTTGGGCTTACAGGCCTCCCTCCAAACCCTCTAGCTGCTGTGGAATGCCAACAGAAAGCCAGTAGAGAGAGTCAAACCCAAAGGTAGACTGAGACTGTTCTTTCACTGTTTTTTTTTTTGTTGTTGTTGTTTTTTTTTCCATTCTCTAGGTTATGGTAACTGGTACCCTTTTTATAGAATACTTACCTATAGTCAGTGAACGTTTGGCTGTTGCTGGGAGGATAGTTTATTTTTGAGTTTGTTTTTAGTAAGCGCCAATTGCTTGGTCTTGGGCAAATTCCTTAACTTCCTTTTGCCTCAGTGTTTTTCCTGGGTAAGACAGGAATAATAGTGGGGTCTATCTCCTGGTACTGCTATAAGAATTGAACAAGTTAACCTACAGAAAGGACTGCTGCAGGCCTGTCATGTGTGACCGTTCCACAATGTCGGCTCTGTCTAACCCATGTGTGAAAAGCACATCATATTTGTGAGTACTTCTAAACTTTGACCAAGTAAATAGAAAGAGACAGGGACCTGGTTCAACCTTTGGGGAATGATATCTTGGTAAAAAGACTCTGAAACCTCTGAAAGCAAATTTGCAGTTTCTTTTTGGTTCTCTGCACCAAATTCTTTTGATGGATTTTTGGAATTTAGGAGCGACTGGAATTTTTCCTCATCAGCGTTATAAAGAAGTGCATAATAACTAGGAGAAACTTAAGTTTTTGGTTTTGTTTTTTTCTTTCAACCCCGGGCTTATATAGACCTAGACAATGTAACATGGAACTTTTGATTTTTTTAAAAAATCTAAACTAATAAAAGCGGAATAGTAAAATTAACCGTTTCTCCGGGACGCCCAACAGCCAATCAGAGCGACTGTATGCAAATTAGCCCAGCCAACATGGCGGCCTCCACTCATGGACCTGAGTAAACGTTTAGGCAGCATCCGTTGCAGCAGGAGCGAAAGCGAAACTACCTGCGCGCTGGCTCCTTAGCCTTTTGCCTGAAGCAAAACACATTTGCAACATAATAAGCTGGGCCTGAGTCTAAGAGTAACAATTGTTTCATTATAGAAGCCGCGAGGTGAGGCAGAGGAGGCTTCCTTAGTAA